>JAUELI010073177.1:0-14778 GCA_031471325.1 Catablema vesicarium
CCGGCCGTCCTGTTTATAAACGGGATGTCCAGTTTATAAACGGGATGTCCCGTTTATAAACCGGCCATGTTGATAATTGGGGCAGAACATATAATACATCTTTCCATATAAACAGAGTTTAATGTGTTTCAGATAGTAATTTTGAAACAATGACACAAGTTACAAACAAAAAAGTTTAGAATCAGAATAAAAGAAATTTGATTGATTGAAAATAACTGATACGAAACCTTACGAGGCCTACATTTAGTTTTCTTTAAAAACAAAAAAATACGTACAAGGTAATATACTTTGATTTCGATTTTTCTTCTTATTTTCTGCCTTCGCTGCAACTATACACTGGTCAATTTTCAATGGTGACGTGACATCATTTAATCTTTGAAATTCTAATTCCATTCTAAACTTTCCATCAACTTTACTTGACATTAGATCTTTGTATGATTTATTAAATGATGATGATGGTACATCTGTATCACCACAGCACAACACTTCATATATAGCATTGTAAACAAACAAGTACTGTTCTAATGTTTGAATCATGTGAGATCTATTTTGTCTTATAGCTTCAAAATAATTGTAAATATCAACAACATTTTCTTTTTTGATAAGATACAACATTGCATCAATCAAAATCATGGTGCCTGTGCGACCAACACCAGCACTACAGTGAATTACACTAGGCATGGAATTTTCATATGGAACAAGATGACGGAAACGGTAACAAAAATTTAATAACATTGTTGGATAATCTGGACAACCATGATCAGGCCATGATGTAAAGTGCAAATGGAGAAGGGTATGAACTTGCTTTTCATAACGAACCTCCATTTTTCGAATCACATAATCAGCAAATATGTTTGTGTCATAAACGGACACACTTATACCATTATAATTACTTGTTCCATCATCAGGCCAGTATTGAGCACATTTAGCCTTGCCCTTTTCAACCAAATTTGTTAACAAAACAATAGCTGGTGGTTTTTCAGTCAGTATCATTCTCCAAAAATCATATATATCTTCATCTTTTGGACCTTGAGAAGCGATATAACTATTCTTTCCATAATAATTTTCTATATAATTCGCATTGATATAATCACTTTTTTCTTTACCAGAAAAGTTCTTCAATTTTACTCTGGTATGATCATATGCAGTGATATTTTGATATCTATTTTTGTTTTTATTAATCGGGTTTGCGGCTTCAGTTGATGCATGTATAGACTCATTAGGTACGCTTTTATATTGTTTAGCAAGATCTGAATTTTTATAATCTTTATGTTTGAGATAATATGCAGGGAATTCTGACACGGGAATTGGTTGGAATTTTGGTTTTTGTGGAATATTGTAGTATGATTCTTTTCGGCCATCTAAAATGTTAAACAAAACATTATTTCGTTGATCTGAATCAAACCATCTGTGAATCTTAAATCAACAGTCAGGGTTCGTTATGTTGATTTCGTTTCATTACTAGCAATAACTTTCTATTTATTGACCTTTTGAAAATATTTCCGATTTTAACAAGGGTCAGAATAGGTAAAAAATGAGCTTGGTGGAGGAGTGATTTTGCAAAAACTCCTCCTTCACATTTGTAATTTCACAGTTATTTCAAACTTTTTACTTAAAATTGTAAACACTTAACAGGTTTGAAACAATACTTATATATCAATTTTAATTAAACCGTTCATTTCCAATGAAATATATATACCTATTTCATTGAAAACAACGGTTTAATTAAAATAGAATTCAATGTAATTTAATGTCTTACTAACAAATAATTATGCATGATATTTAAATAGATAGTATATTACTTAGATTAAAAATTTTTCACAAAATCCTGAAACTCACAGTCCCACCATCAATAAAAAAACACTATTGAAATTAAATAAAAAATACAGTTTCAGATTTCTATATTTTTGGTACTTATTAGTGGGCTTGGTGGCTCTTTAGAGAAGTGGATCGAATCATCCATTGCTCGCTATAACAATTAGATTCATCAATATTGTTTAAATCTTACCTGTATCATCATTTGAATCATTTGCAACTTGCAAATGATTTGAGACAACAGACATTTCCGTGTGCGCATTTAAACCAGATGAAGAAGTTTCATCGTCTTTGTTCTTTGCACTCTTAGCTTTCTTACGTCTAAAGAAAAAATGAATAGGACATTGATTACATCTTCCTTCAAATTAGAGTTTGGTTCCATGTCAATGGACTGGTGCAATAACAGCAAACATGGCGCAAATAAAATACGAGCTTCATTGACAAAAAAAACTTTTCAACTAGCTAAATAGATTAGCTTCTCTTCACTTCTTTTATTAAATTTCTTCTATAGTAGGTGCAGTCAAATTATTGCTTTTTTTGTATGAAGGAAAATCACAAGTGCAATTTAGGTTGCTAATTAGGTTGCTATTCTATTTTTCCAAGTTCTACCTGCATTGTTATAAGAAACGACTCAGGGTACGAAATAACTGTAAATACCAAATGTGGGGAAGAGATATTGGGTCAATACTCACAAATCACTCTTCCACAGAGCTTATTAACTCTTATATCCAGCCTTGCAACTTACCTTAATAATAAAACCAGAAGGATAATAGCTATAAAGATCACAGCAACTGCTGCTGCAGCAACACCAGCAATTAATCTTGTATTAGATGATGAGGATTCTTCTGGTACTTAAAATATAGATTTAAAAAAGTTTGTTACAACCTATCTAATAACCTAAGCATTAAACACAACAGTAACTAGTGCATTAGGTTTGTTTTACATAATTTAAGTCTCAGTACATCATAAAGCTATATGTTTCGATAAAATTGATATTCCACTTATTAAATTTATTCATAAAATATGTCTATGAGTATATAACAAACATAACTATCTTAGAATGTACTGATGGTTTCTGTACATAATTCATCTAGAAGACAGGAGAATAAGAAGACTATTTTGTCGATTAGTTCAATGCTCGTCAAATTAACTAGCTATCTAGCAACTTCGAAAGAGTTAAAGAAGTAAAATGAGAGAACATTACTTAGTATAATGATGTATTTATGCAACTCGATGCTTTTCTTTAATAATGAAATTAAACATTATATGTCATTTTAATAATAGAAATTAAGTACAGTATTCGTTTCCAGTTTGCCTATTCTGATAATTTTTTGCTAAAAATCAAATTACATGCAGCTTGTAAAACTAAACAACAATTGGTACAAATACCTTTAGGTTGAGGAGTAACTGTAGGAACAATAGGAATATTAGCAACAAACTCATTAGACCATGGGCTTGAAATAAGCTTTCCCTAAAATGAAAAAGATGTATGTAATTAAATATAATCCTACAATATTAGCCCAAAAAATTACTATGTTGTTCTATAAATTCATTTGACTGTTCTATTGCTTTCTTAAGATTTTACAGCTTACCCCAGCACTGATCGTCTGAAATACCACATATGTCTCCCCATCAATTAGTTTTCCATTATTATAAACAACTGTTTCTCTCCTTTTACGTAAAGAGGAGCTTGAGTAGGAGTATGTATTACCATCACCTTAAATATGAAGTATAAATATCTCATTGTCATATAATGTAAACCGACATTTTCTTCCATGATTTTTATGCCTACATTGATTTTATATCTACTGTAAACTTTGGATAGTAGCTGCCTCTGATAGTAATTACTCTTAATACTTTAGGAGCAGAAACTTTCGCGAGCAGAAACTTTCGGGAATTTCGCGAATTTTGGCTTAATTCGCGAAAGTTAAAAACGTGAAAAATTATAAATTGATCGATTCGCGAAAGTTTAAGCTCGCGAAATATGTTCGGAATTTGATAAATTTATCAACTGAATAAATTTTTCGATATTTAAAGGTGTAAAAGCAAAAATATTATGCGGCTTTATGTACACTAGTTGAAATATCTTCTTGTACTTTAAAATTGTTTTGAAAAACACCCTGAAACAACACCTTTTCTCAATTATTTCCAGGAAAATAATTAACCAGATTAGGTCATTCGCGAAAGTTTATGCTCCCGAAAAATCCATATTCGGGCCATTCGCAAAAGTTAATGCTCGCGAAATGCAAAAAATTCGCGAATTTTCGTTCTCGCGAAAGTTTCTGCCCGCGAAAGTTTCTGCTCCTAAAGTAGTAGGATTATTGGTTACTAAAGAACTTCCAATAGTAGGCGCCTTTTTAAAGTTAGTGCCCTTTGGTAGTAGGTTTACTTTCAAATCTTTTATCATTGTTATTATATATTTATGTTAAGTAAAAAAAGATCATCAAGAATAGGAAAAATAGGTTTATCAGCACTTCCCTGAAAGTTAGTTATTAAAATACCATAGACTCCCAATATTAGGCGCTCCACTTAGTTTCAGTAGTCCATCAAACTAATTATCAGTTCTTATACCTCTTTATTGATTCTGTGGAACTTTTTGAATATTAATCTTAAAACTTGCATATATTTCATTTCGAATTTTTTATTGTAGCACTGATGATGGTTTGAAACAAAAAAAACTTTATCTAAATATTCTTTAAAAAGTTGCTTTCATTTTTATACTTAAAAGCTATGGAAAATTTATCAAAAATCATATCTACACGTGTTTTACAACACTTTTGTAAACAAAAATACTTTATTATCAACACAAAAAAAGCTTGGTTCGGAGGAGTGATTTTTAAAAATCTCTCTTCCACATTTGGTATTTACAGTTATTTCAAACCTTGGAATCAGCTTGTTTGTTAAAACCATAAATGATTTATGTTTCACACAACCAAAGTTTGTCGGTAATGCAAACTGCAAGGGAATTAAAGACAAACCTAACATGAACATTGAGTAATTTCGATAGTTGGAAGCCTCAAACATAGCAGCTATATAAGGCTCGTTATATCCTGCAGTTTCATATGTTTTGAAATCTTCAGTCTTGTATTCAGTTGGATTTTTTGTTAATCCACTTGTTGTGTTTATCTTCACTGCTATCACTTGATAATATCTATATTAAGAAAAACAAAATAATTTCACTTGCTCAACATCATTGGATATGTTTACTTTAAGGCCATAACCGTAATCAAATGACAATTACACATCATTTTAATTGTTAATTCTGAAAGAAAAGTACAACATACATATGAAAAAACAGTAGATTTAGATAGATTAGATGGTTGTATGTTTGATTAACAAATTCTTGATGACAAGTTCAGAAAAATATTATTCCTGTGTATAGGAGCAACACAGCATTGTAAAGAACATTGAAAATACTGACTAATGAGTGTATTAAGTGTCTCTAATTAGTACATTGTTATCTTATGAAGCTGAGAGCCTAGAAGGAATTGGAAATTCTTTGGAAATCTTTCAAAATTGCAAATAATTATTTATTAAAATATATACAAACAAATAAAAACATAATGCACCAACTTGTCTTCTTCAGTTGTGCTATAATTCCAAAAAAGGTTTAGTATTTCAAAATATCTGCCTTGGTTATACAGAGTTTACAGCTATGGTAATGAGTTTTTCTATTACACTCTTTTCAACATCTTCTCAAAGGTTTCATATCATTACATCGTTTTTGCAATTCTCAATTATCCCATAGAATTACCATTGAATTTAACTTTAAATATAATGTTTTAAATGTATGCATCAGCCTTATATTTTTTGCTTCGTTTTTTATGATTAAAATAAAACTGGTAAATACTAATTTTTAAACGAATAAAATTTGTTTTGTCATTAAATTTTTTTTAGTTTAAAATTGTAAGTAAAAGACAGTTAAAACAGTTTAAATAATTAATTATTAAATTAAGGTAATGTTATAGTCATCATTATGGCTGGGTATTCATCCAAAATATTTTTGTCTCATCGAACAAACTTTTTGCTTTAAACTAATAGAACATTTCACCCAACGTCTGAAAATGACAATGTTGCTCTAATATTGGATTGTTTCACCTCGGCTCGGGTATTGTTAGAGCTTTATTTATACTTTTATTGTCATTGTGTGCAAGATATACAAGATTATGTATGTTATTTTACTTAAAACCGCTAATCATAGTGACTAAATATAATAATTATTTTGCAGAAAATTCATATTGTCCTTCTGTTTTAAAGTTCCATTTACATCTTATTTAATTCGTCACCAAAGCAAAATCAATCTATTTCAAACAAAATTTTGTCCAGGACTTTCTTCAGATATTTTAGAAAAATATTTGTGGACTAGGTGAGAATACCTTAACGGTACTAATTTTTGCGGGTATTTAATTTTGCGAGTCGAAAAAAATTGTATTCTGCGGGTATTTATTTTCTCGAATGAGCAATTTTCCGAAACATATTTTGCAGGTATTTAATTTCGCGAAATTGACCAAAAATCGCGTAAATCGCGAAACTTAGTACCCGCGAAAATTAGTACCATTAAGGTAGTTTCTGTCTTAAGTCATATAATAAGGGTCTTCTAAATTGAACATGAAAAATATGCAATATAAACCTTGCCTATATTAAAAAAAAAACAGTTGACAAAAAATATTCCTGATATGACTGATTAAACAACTTAGATTCCAATAGTATGACTGCTACAAACACCAGGGTTTGGGTATAATAATGCCCTAACTAAACTATGTTAAGCAAGGGCCAAAAATCTCTCCTTCACATTTGATATTGACCATTATTTTGAGTCTTGCTAAGTAAGTTAAAATGATGAATTCCTTTCTCTTACAAAGTAGTAGCAGGTCCTTCAATAATTTGTATAACTGTTCCATTGCTCTGTGAAGTAACATCCGGTAGAGATTGTAAAGACTCTCGAACTATAATAGAAATATGTAACTTAAACATCAAATCAGAAATGTGAAAAGCAGCAATTTTTATTTATAAGCATTTTAACAGAGTTTATTTGTGTATTTATTTGTAGAATCTCTGCAATGGATGCAACTTCTGCCTTTCTTTTTTAATTTGTATAATTTGAAAATAAGAATCTGCTACTGAGATATCCCACTAGATATTTCCAGCATAGTATCAGAAAATAAATATAATAACCTAAAGAAACATAAGCAATGAGCCCATAATAATCTTCATCTTTAAAGCCATAGGTAACTATGTCCTATAAGAAATTAAATAAATAATAACAACTTCGTAAATTTATTGCTATAATTTTCTAATCATAGTGTCAAACCAAGGACGTATAAGAAGAGAAGGACTCATATCTTTTCAAGATCTATTGAAATAGCCGCGTCTCAGCAAGTTTTATAATCTCCCGAGGGAAAGAAAATATCGAATACGATTGGTTTATATAAATGGAATATATTTAAATACACCATAATCAAAGGTTGCAAGTAAATAAATTTTAGTATTTATGTTAAGTATTCCTATCACGGGATTTTCGGTGAATGAGTATAGTCCAGTACATTAAAAGTAAGAATTAAACTGATAAAATAGTTGCAATTATCAAGAGAATGTTAAATGTATGTATTAAATAACCAATGATTTATTACATATTCCCATACTAGCATTAAGAGTAAGAATCAAATTGTGTTTTGAACGTTTTAAAAGACTCGTAATTTTTATTACATATTCCCATGAGTAGTTTAAAATGTAAATATTATTGTCACAGTCACATTTTAAGACTTAGAACATATTCTTCTCAAATTTTTTAAGTAAAAAGTAAAGGTATTTTTTACCAGTGGATAATTTATTTATGACATAAATTATTTTTAACAACAGTCAGGATGATTTTTATCAAAACCCTCCTTACCTACGATTTCCTCAATGTTTTGAACTGAAACTCGGCGAATACAATCCTCGATGATGGGAGAATACCTAGTACTGCAGGAAAGATGCCGGCACCTTTCTAACATATAAAACGGAGAAGATTTTGAGTGCAAACTAACTTATAATGTTTACAGCGATTTTCACGATACGAAACTTTTTTCCTCAAAACAACCACTGACGAAGTTGAATAAGTTATTTAAAAGTAGAACTAAAAGCTACTCAACTGAAAAAGTGGTTATTTGTCTGGGGTAAAGGCAAAAAGTGGGACAACTTGCCTCGGTCAACATCAGCCGTAATTAATTATTCACCAAAAATCCAGTGAAATGAGCGGCGCGCCTTAGATCAAAGAATGCATTTACAATAGAGATTTATTTTCTATAGATACAATAGTAATTATTTCTAGTTGCGAGTCCTTCTCTTCTTATACGTCCATGGTCAAACACAAAACAAATGCTTTGTCTTCAGTAAATGAGAATTAAAATATAAATAACACATGACTTTTTCTAGCAACACAATAACATTTATAACTACTTACTATACAAGAAAAGCTTCAAACTCAACAAACAGCTACAATATCATTAATTAAAGTAAGTAGTATATTACAATACTCACTTTCCCATATATAATAGCCCTGATGTATATATAATAACTAGCAAATGTTTCAAAATTTCCATTTAAACCATCTACTTTCCCACTTCCTTCAATAAATGCATATGATACAGTGGTACTGGGTGATAATTCACTTGCAGGAATGGTAGCTGCTAAAAAATTTGTTTGAGCAGCTTCTTGATTGGGAATAAAATCTGCAAGAGAAGTTTGATATATCTTTGATATGATAATTTGATATTCACTAAAGAGAATAATAATAATAATAATAATTTATTAAAGCAAATTAAAATTACATTGAATAATGGCTGGTCGAAACCAATTAGCCGACCAAAGTTCTAAAATATTCGCGAGAGAGCGTTGTTGTTGAATGCGTTCTATGTTTTTTCATTTTCGAGGACCGTCTTGTATAGTGTAATATGTCGTCCAGGCTTTTTCGTTACACCATTATTGAATAGCAATGGTTTTGTCATTCTATTGGTATCACCGCGAATCACATGGGCAATAAAATTACATTGCTGCCGCGCCATGAACTGGTAGATGTTTTCAGTTTTGCATTCCTGTATTATGTCAGCGTTTTAAAGTTCATAATAATAAGTTCCATCTTTTCTTCTAAATCTCCCTCTCACCATCTTACAGAGCATTGACATGTATGCAGCATTTACATGGGAGGCTTGCCTTTTCATTAGTGTACATGTCTGACATGAATATGTCAACCTACTTCGTACCAAGGCATTGAAGAGTTTGACATGAGTAGCAAGTGAAATTCTGCAGTTCATAAAATTTTTCCCAAGTTCGTAAAATTTACAATGGGCGGTGTCTATCCGCCACTCTAACTCAGCATTTCCAGTTGATGGTTCGTCATATTTTAGGTTACATCCAAGATATTAAAACTTTTTAATATTTTCAATTGGTGTGCTATCTAAATGTACAAGGGTGTTTGGGGAATTTGTGTTCTTATCTGGGTAGTTCATTATCATGGTCTTGGTCTTTGAGATATTTATTTTTAGTTGATAATCATCGAACGTAGAATTCAACAGTTCAAGTCCAAGTTTTAGATTCTTGACATCCTCGAACATGAGGACGAGATCATCAGCATAGCCCGACCAGTTCACTGTTGTTTTCCTGCTTTTTCTCCGTTCGAAGTTGTTGCTGTTGCTGGAATTTTGTAGTTTATTTGAAGAAATTGGATGCCAACATGTTTATATCTCTCCAAATATGCTCGCATTAGAAAATCTATAAACAGATTGAAAAGAACTGAAGACTCTGGTCCGCCTTGTCGAACCCCAACATTTAGTTCAAATTTGTTATCAGGAGTTTGGTTTAACGCACTCGATGTGTGTGAATATAGGGATTCCAAGAGTTGTATCAGTTTTCTTCCTGAAGAAGATGGTAATCGTTTTGAGATAGTTATAAACATTAATTTTCTATTCAGATAGTATATATATATAACAAAACGAGTGCAGCAAATTACTGATAAAATGAAAAAACCTTGTTATGCATTATTTATAGATTTAGCTGCTGTCGCACTCGTTTTGTTATATATATATATATATACTATCTGACGTACCTCTTCCAAACCGAAATCCTTGTTGTTGATCTAATAATTGCTTTTCGTACCAGGTCTTCAAGCGATTAATGAATATATACGATTTTTGAATACCTTTGTATGTTGACGGATCATTTTTACTTCCTTTTGAAGGACCTTTCCAGAGTGCAACTAGTTTCGAATGGCCCCAGTTTTTTGGTATCTTGTTTGTCGTCCATATAGTTTCAAATAATTTAATCATTTCAAGTTTGAATTCTTCACATTCCATTGCATTTTTTACATATGCAACCGGCACATCATTAGCTGATTTACCATTCTTTAACGATTTCACTGTTGACTCAAGTTCTTCGATGTCTGGTGGATCCATATTTATCTCGGTATCACTAATAGCCGGAATTTCTTCAATAAAATCTGGGGCATCTACAATTCAGTGGTTCAGTCGTTTCAGAGGTTGCATTAAAATGAGTTTTGAAATACACTGTTAGTTTTGCTGGATCACATTGCTGCTTTTCGAGCAGCTTTTTTAATGTTTTGTTTGTGTTTCTCATATTTCGATACAACTCTTCTACTTGCCTACGGTTCGCATTCTAATTTATTTCGTTCACTTCTTGACTCAATTTCATATTTGTTAGGTGATTAATTCTCTTTTTTAGGGTTTTTGTAAGGTTTTTGTATTCATCGCATTTCTTCGGGAGGTCTTTACGTTTGGCCAAGAGTTGATTAAATTCATCATCATTTTTTCAAATTTCTTAAATAGAATCAAGATTTTTCAAATATGGAAGGTTGCTTTCTGCTGTACATTGGAGAGTTTTCGTGATTTTTTCAGATGTTTCTGTTTCTGTAGATGTTCGTGATTCGATTCCATTGTTTTGTAATTGTTTTATAACCGAGTTTTTAAAAGAATTTTTGATATCAACATTTCTTAATGCCTTAATATCAAGGATTTTTTTAAACTTTTTCCTGTTAATCTTTCTGCGAGCTTTGCGAGTCATGAGAATATATAAGGAAGTAATAAGAATACGATGGTCACTATCAAGATCTATATTAGGCCTTGCTTTGCAATCACTGACATATTGTTGGACATATCTTTCTGTTAGTACATAATCATTTATCCTTTTTGTTATTTTGCCGCAACTATACCATGTGTACCGGTTTTCATTTGGTGATCGAAATATGTTGACGCTATACATAAACGGTTTCTCATACAAAATGTTTTTAAACGGGTACTGTTGTCATTGCAATCATTGTCAAAGGTAGTATTACTCCCATCGTAGCAACATTTCTCAAATGCTAGGGATGTTTTTGCATTGAAATCCCCGACTACAACTAATTTCTCATGTTTCTCACTTTTGATACATGCCTTTTGTAATAATCGATAAAATGCTTCTTTTTTGACCTCACTACTTTCCATCTCTGTAGGAGAATAAACATTTACCACTCTAGTATTAAATCCACAAATCTTTAGATTGATAGCTATTAATCGTGGGTCTAACATGTCTGTTTCTTTAACTAGGAATTTCAGAATCGACTTTGATTAAAAATCCAACTCCAGCTTGTCTTCGCTTTTTCATCCCACACTAGTGGAATTCGTAATTCATACCGTTGTCTAGTCTAATTAGCTTCTTACCAGAGTTTATATATTTGACTTCTTGGAATCTTAATCCAGCCTTGTCAATTTCTTTTGCTATTAGATAGATTTTTGCGCCTTCATCTTTTTCTTTCCCACTTCGAATGTTCATTGTTCGAAATGACAATTTTTTAAAAGTTGAATCTTCTTTTTGCAGTAATTTGTTTTTACTTTTAGAAGAATAAGGTGCGTTTTATTTGATAGGTCCGTATTTTTCCAATTCATATTTAACATTATTTTAAATTAATTTTGTATTGCTTGAGATTGTTTTACTTTCTTGAATCTCTTTAATACCAACCCGTTTTTTGGAGTTCCATGGGCTCTCCAAACAAAGTTGGAACCTTCTGGTTCAAGTGAACTTTTCTCCTTTGCTATGGTAGCAAATCTTTTATCATTTGTCTCTCCTACATTGTGTAGTCATCTGTGATACTAATCCCTTTGAACTCGTTGTGATCTTTAAGGTTCTTTAGGTTGCTCATTATTTTATCTTTTTTTTGTGCGGTGTGCATAATTATTTTGATTGGTCTCTTCTTGTTGGCATCAGCTCGTCCAATTCGTGTCACTGATTTTGGTGCAACATTACAACCTACTACATGTATCATATTATTTACAAATTCTGAGTCTTCTTTTTGCTCCTTATCTTCTACTTTACCGTGAATTATGATGTTGCACATTCGTTATTTCTTGTCTTTTTCTTCAGCTAACTCTTCATTTCTTGTTGACATCATTAAGGATCTAAAGTTCTGCGCATTTGGTATTATCTGATATTGGGGTATTCTTTGTGTAGTATTGGTTTCAATAATTCTCTTCATTAATTTTTGAATTTGAGTTAATGTTAATGTTAATTTTTTCATCAATTATTTCTATTAGATTTGTTTGCATGCTCTTAAATCGCTCATTGAATGCTTTTTCGATTCGTTGAACTAATGACTTACTTTCTTTCGATTCGATAGCTGGACAGTCAGCATCCGCAAGTTTTTGAAGGGTTTCATCTAGTGCAGTTTGTCGTTCATTGAGGGGTTCGTTTTGTTTCCTTAATCTTTCAATTTCTTTTCTGTATCTTCACTAATATTTACATTTTGCTCTTGATTGATACTATATTCCTCAATCCTTCTTCTTTTCTGTTTTCTCTCATTTAGATTTAATGGCAGAGAATATGTATCAGCCATTGCTTTTAGTTTGCGTATTGTTTCATTTAGCGATGTAATCTCTTTCTTAAAGTCGCTAGATCATTACAGTTCTTGTTCGTACTTTTCTTGAGAAACTTCATTTTGTACTCTCATGCTGACTTCTTGTAGATATTCTGGGACTTCAATGCAATTTCCACAGATATAGGAACAATAGCCATTTCCGAACGTGAGAAAACGCTGTAATTGGTATGGTGGTAGCAGTGTGCAACCAAGATGAACATGACTTTTACAAGTGTTGCAGTGGAGTTTTTGCGGATCTTTGTCATGTATGCAGTTGTTGGTGGTGCATGTTTCGGGTTCTAATATTGTATCGGTATTACCTTCATCATTGTCAATAGAAAAAGGGTTTTTTCTATTGACTAAGCCCTCCTCGGTTTCAAGTAATTGCAGGTATACATGAACCGGAGGTTCTTCAGGATCCTCCATCACTGTATCAATGGAGTTTTGAATTGTGAACAGTCTTTATTTTACAGAAATAGATTAGTAAACTGTAGATTTTAAGCTTCTTTTTTTTTAGAGAAGTTTGTGAAGTTCTTCAAGGTTCTTCTTGATGACGTCAAATTAAGAATGAATGGAGACTTTATGAAGGCAATATGTGTTTATTATTGGGGCTTTATTTATTACCCCTAAAAATTAAAATTAACAAAATTAAAAGGATAAACAATAGATTAGATATTTTGTTTTCTCTCATATAATTTCTTTTCTCGTTTTCTTCCGTCATAAAAATACCAAAAAGATAAAGGAATAAAAATTAAATTGGTAGCTTTGAAGAACTCTTTGGTATAATCTAATTTTAATATCTAATTTGTATTTTTGCTTTTTTTTTTAATACATAATATACTGCAACAACAATATTTTTTATATTTTAGACAGAGTCATGAGTATAAAAATGAATACCTTATAGGTCCATAGATATTAGAAACACCAGTAAACGTTACTGTCTTTATTATTGAATTGGTATTTGTTGTATGTGTAATAGTGGGAGGAGTTGGTTTTGTAGGAGCTAAAATATAAACAAAATTGAACATAGCTATATATATATAACAATAATGCAATCATCACATACATATTAGCCATTAGAAATAAAACCAAAGAGAGAGGAAAGAGAGTAGTAAAAAATGAAACTAAAACTACAAATAAAACCACATCTAATTACATTTTGTGATTGATGGCTTATAAATTAATTTTTCTACCCATGTAAATTTTGTTATAATGTTGATAAATTCTGAAAAAACATAATACAAAAATTCCTTCCAAACTTCCCTTCCAAACTGTTCATAACAAGTTATAATAGCCTAAATTGTATGCAAATAAAGGAAAACAGATCAAATTAAAACAAAAGAATAGTACCTTTTGGTGGAATTTTTAAAGTAACAGAAGTTCTTTCACTAATTCCCTTTACAAACATATCTAAATCTATATTTACTGTGGCTCCTGCAAAATTAATGACATAAATTTTTGATATTGACTTTATAACCAAACTTAATCTTGTGAACGTAAATGAAGTATCATATTTCTTTATTGCTACCATTGAAACCTATAAGATTTGTGAAAAAGCAATAAGTAAACTTAGGATAACAATGTTTCACAAAGTATAGACTCAAGGTGGCTTGCGCCCTTCAAATTGGCCCCTTTTTTTTTATGTTAAAACTGTGTAAAAAGTGGAGATAATTACTCTATACAATCACCTGATCGTGCTTGAGAGAATAAAATTATAGTATCAGAGGTTCGCATTTTCTTTAAAATTTGGGTGAAAATAGATCAATCTATTCGGAACAAAATGGTGCCCACCATTTTCTTTGCAGAGTTTAGGAAAAACAATTGGGACGTTTTGGTTGGGTTAGTGATGAAAATTATCTCTGGAAAAAGAATAAAAATACCATATCTCCCAAACTAAAACTTCAGAATTCAGAGTAGAGTGGATACTTTACTATCAGAAACTTTCGCGAACAGAAACTTTCGCGAATTTCCCGAATTTTGACCCTTTTCACGAAAGTTTAAGACGCGAAAAATTCTATTTTGGTCAATTCGCGAAAGTTTATGATCGCGAAATTTTTCGAATTATTCTTTTTTTTCTAATTTTC
>JAUELI010075396.1:0-14765 GCA_031471325.1 Catablema vesicarium
AGTGCAAATCAAAACAATAACAAATATGGCGCATGTGAACCAAAACGTCGCAAGTTGATTGGTTTTTGGTTTGATTTAACACTTTGCATTCCAAACAGCCTCGCTTCCGGTAAAACAATCAAACAATCCACCTCCAGAGGTGACTTGCTTTGATTATCAAAAGCGTTTACTAATCACTTGAATGGTTCGCGTTTGATTTTTTGCCATTTCCATGTAACCTCGTTCTACTCCAAACGCGTTTGTTTTGATTGCGAATGGTTCAGGCTATGTATATATAACATAACTTGTTACTTTCCAGATCAAAAATATTTTGCATTCTTTTCCTAAATTGGTCTGTCCTTCTCTTGGAATACACATTTTTTAGAATGGTTGAAATTTGAAATTGTTTCACAAAGTAGAATATCCATGCGGAATAAACTGAAACTGGATTAGGTGGCTTAAGACCCTCAAATTTGTTACATTTTTATTTCGTATTTAAACCGTGTAAAAAGTGAAGATAACTACTTTACTTGAGTAGAAAATGCATTTATCGACCTTACATCATAAATTTCTTTCGGTATCGTTAGATCAATCTATTAGGAACCAAAACATTCCCACGATTTTTCTTGGAGAATTTAGATAAAACGATGAAATTAAATTCATGAAATATGCGATATCTTCCAAAACCTTAAAAATCAAAAATGAGACACGTTATTCTACAGAATACAGAGTAAATGGGACTGGAACCAAAAAATGTTTAAAAAAAAATTTCGCGGAACTTTATCGCTTTCTTAAAAAACCAAAGTTATAGCAACTTTAATTTGCTTTTTGGAACACGTGGTTATCCAGGGAAAAAATATATAATCTTTTACTACCGGAGTCTATTACCTACGAGTATCAAAAAAAATTAATAGAAAAAGTACATTTTCAACCAAAAAAAGGTACGTTTAAGGTTACTATCAGGGAAAAAGTATACATATCTTTGAGCATAACATGATCCAATAAGCGGAAATAATTTTATGATAAAAGTATATATATTGTTAACTGCAAAAGATTGATCTTTTCAATGATGTCAATTTTATCTGGAAAATATTTCCAGGAAAAAACATATAACAAGAACATCAAAAATCAATCTGTCTTTATTTAAATTTGTCAAGCACCAAAAGTTTACAACCATTTTTCTTTATCTAAAGTGCATTTGGAAGAGCTTACTTGTACTTAAAAAACTTTGCCTCAGTTTGAATTTTAATTCCTTTATTCGAATTTCGGCATGTACGAAACGCATACTACATACTGCATTATTTATTTTACCGAATAAATATATTAAACGACTCTCCACCACCTGGATTGGAGTCGACTTTCATGTCACCCACGAAATTATTTTGAAGCGAGAATTCTTTTTTAAAAAATAGTATACAGTATACTATTCTCAAGTGTTTCCATCTTTTAAAAGCCTTTATTTAGCCAAAATAAGCTAGTATTTGATAATAAGTTCACTAAGAGACAATGTTTTTATTTTCTACCTCGGCGCTGGCTTATTCAGGCGCCATTTTTTTAAAGAACTCGATGTATGACTGTCCTGGATTGGGCCCTACCATGCGGTCCGCAGAGGACATAAAAAAATGGCGCCCGATAAGGCACGCCGAGTGAGAAAAACATATTGGTTTTTCCATGACTTTTGACAGTTTATAATTACTTTATAAAGTATGCAAGTCTCATTTTACAGCTTCTAATCGGTATAAAAGAAAGTCACATTGTTGTATTAAACGTGATATTTTATTAAAATTTGTGATGCTTGGGGAGTTCTTTTCTTTCTAACTTTTCTGAAAATTTTAGCCTCTAAGGTAGGAGGGGACTGTCGCTTAGTTAGTTATGAACAACAATGAAAACTTGCTGTCAGTCGTCATTTTATGCTCTTGTCTTTCAAGTGTAAAAAGAAAGAGAAGATCACCACCACAGAGAGCAACACGTGTGCTTGATTCGGCAAAATACTCACATGGCAAAATCGCTTATAAAAAGATGGCGTCTTAAAGTAACGGACGTGAACAAAATCATCTGGTTTTACATGTTAAATTGACAGATTTATACGTTACTTTTTGCATAAAATATTTTTTATTTCACCATTTTAAACTGCTTTCTTGACCTATCTATTTAGAATTCTTCGAAAAATCACTGTAATGCAGTATGTAGTATGCAGTATGTAGTATGCGTTTCGTACCTGCCGATTCAAATTTACTGATAAAAAATGTAAATTTATTTTATTTTTTTATTTTTCAAATCATTACTTTTCCCGTCTAAGAATTCTATTGTAAAACAACCTGCAGTTTATAAAAGAACCTGTAGAAAATTTATCATACAAAAGTATCAATTTCGAAATTTTCATTAATATTTTCATTTTTCCCTAATAGTAACCTTAAGGGGCGCAAGCCACCTTAATGTCACGAATTAATAATGTATTCAATTTATTGACTTAAATTTACGAGTTTGAAATATATTACAAATCACAAAAATAAATTTTACTGACCAAATCCTCAGAAATCTGATCAAAATCTTCACTCTGCTACATTTCTTTATCCTAATTGTTTTCAGTAATTTACATGAAAACTTTCTAAAAGTCTAGCGAATTAAACACAAAGCTGTAGTTACCTTCCTACGTTTCCTGTACAATCAAAATTTGTAGAGGGTTTTTTTAAAACAACCAAAAAATAAATTAAAAAGTTTGATCAATTTCGAAATTCTCCTAACCTTTTACGATATCAAAATTTTTAATCATTTTCAATAACATCCATGCGTTTAGAATCAGATTTTACATGATTTTCATACTAAATTTCATTTCATACACATGGATTCATAATCGAGTGAAGCAATAAATCCGAAAAACCCAAAAATTACCCAGACTAACGAACTTATAAGCAAAAACTTGACTTGAAAAACAACAACAAAAACAAAAAACAACCTAAATAATAAGGTTTTCAATACTTACTCTAATTATTATTATCAAATGATACATTTCTGATTAAAATAATAATAATATAATTCTCTCTATAAACATTTGCTAACTATAGGTATTTTATTTGTATCAGAGGTCAAAAGGTCAATTTTATTTGAATCAAAGGTCAAAATTAGTAAAAAATAAGCTCAGTAGTGGAGTGGTATTAGAGTATAAATCGGAATACCGGATAACCGGGACCCATTACTCCTACTGCAACACCACTGTAGATTGATCAATTCAAGAGTGGTATTAGAGTATAAATCGGCATACCGGATAACCGGGACCCATTACTCCTACTGCAACACCCCTGTAGATTGATCAATTCAAGGGGAATGCTTTTTGAAGAAACATTAATAATTCAATTTTTATTTAACTTATATACCCCCTAAATACTTTAACACTTCAACCTAACTTGAACATTTCCGGGGGTTATCCCACCCAACAAACGAATTGTTAAATAATAAAAAAACGCAGTAACTATTCGAGAATAAATATTTCTTTTTTAAACTTTTAACCCTTCTTTAAAAACCATCCAAACTCGTTCCCAGAGCTCCTTATAAACGTCAAATGAGAGGTCATTGGAACGAGGTTCATGAGTAACCAGTTCAATAAAGAACGTTGATATGAGAGTGGCTTCTGTTTTTAATTGTGTTGTACGATGCGCTTTGAAACAAAATAAGCAATTCCAAATACCAACACACAGATCGTTGCACTGCTTCCATATCTATAAATAGAAAAAGTGTACTGGTTGACAATTATAAGTAAATGTGGAGGAGAGGTATTTCAGCATGGAGCCGGAAGCAATGCTCAAATATCTCTCCTCCACAGTGATTATTTATTGTTATTTCGAACGCTGTACATGTCGAATAAGGGTCGAAATTACTAAAAATAAGGGAGAGTACCTTTCAGGACATTCAAGTCATGTAACCTGCTAAAAATTCTCTCCTCTATATTTGGTATTTTCCTTTGGTCAGCGTGGTGTGTTACCCTTGGTGTTCTTTTGACCGTGTATGCGCTACTTACGTTATGATTGACTGTCCTTCTTGTGAGTGTGACCACCAACTGTATTTAATGACATTATAAAATTTATTACGTTGAAATGCTTTGATGACGTCACGTGCTCTAAACAAAAAACAAAAAACAAAATGTTACAAAACTAAGTCAAAATTTCTAATGCCATGGCCACTAAACGTATTGAAATAAGCTTATACATCGATTCTAAACAATGCTCAACCAAGTGGGCAAAAACGTTGTTCTGAGGTTATTTTGCGGACTTTGAACAGGTTTTTGCCCACTGCTCAAACATCCCTTTCATTATTTGTTTCTTTCGAACACATGTCTAAATATCTTATAGATTTGGGGATTTACAAGATTTCAGATTCAACTAAGAAATTTTTTGGGGTAAGAAATTTTCCTGGAAGCTATTTATGGGTCAATCACTACATAGCCTGAATCTATAAATGATATGCTAAAAAATCTCTTCTCCAACAAGCTTATTAGATTACTGCTGAAAGAAATTAATACCACCTAAATAATAAGGTTTTCAATACTTGAATATTAATTAATTGTTTAGTTTTAGTAAACAAAACAAACTTTAAAACTGTTTTTAAGAAGGTTCATTTTTGAAAATATTTTTGAACTTTGACGAGCTCCAAGTCCCCTCAGTTTTATCGGAAAAAATAAATTTGGTATTTTTGGAAAGAGTAACATCTCGCGAACAAAAGTTTGCCTCATTTTTTTGTTTTAGAACTTGGATCTTAAAATATCGACAAAAATGCAGACCAGATTAGGCATTTTACTATTTTTTTTGCTTAATTAGTGATATTTTCAGAATGAAAAAAAAAATTGAAAAAATGATGCAAATTTTTTAAATACAGGTCTGCCGGATACAATAGCACAAAAATCGTGTTAAAAAAATAAAACTGTGGGGACTTGGAGCTCGTCAAAGGCAAAACTGCAAATTCGATTTATAATGTTTTTTAGTAATCTAACTGCGTAGTTGTATTTTAACTAATATTGTGGATGTAGTGTCTGAATTTCATAACATTTCGATGAAAATTAAAGTTTTAATCGCCAATAAACGAAAAGCTGTTTCTTTGCTTTACACTATTTAGCACATTTTTGAAATTCGTTTTTAATCAGGAGGCTGATTAAAATTTGGCACACTGACTAAATTAATTATGCTGAATATGATGGTACTAATTAAATTTTTAATTTTACAAGTGACGTCATAATTTAGGCCAATTCAGGCCCAAATAACAAAGAGTGCTCTGATTTTGATGAAATTTGGCACACTGACTAAGTTAATTATGCTGAATATGATGGTACTAGTTAAAATTTTATTTCTATTAGTGACATCATAATTTAGGCCAATTTAGGCCCAAATAATAAAGAGTGCTACTGATTTAGATGAAATTTGACACACTGACTAAACTAATTATGCTGAATAAGATGGTATTAATTAAATTTTTAATTCTATAAGTGACGTCATAATTCAGGCTAATTTAGGCCCAAATAATACAGAGTGCTCTGATTTTTATGAAATTTGGCACACTGACTTAAAATATGCTGAATGATAAGGATTTTATTTTAGATAAAACATGTTACTTTCGTTCTTTTAGCAGTAATCCATCCGCTCGCTCGAGCGTTTAATTTCTATTCATTTCGACCCTCATTATTCATGATTTTATTATAAAAGATATAACTGCCAATATTAAAGGAGTACTTTTCGCAGATATTGAAAGTTTATGATAAAGCAATTCTCTCTTAACAGTTAAAGGATAAACCGAGTTTACAAAAACATGTTCAAAGTCCGCAAAATAACCTTAGAACAAGGTTTGATCGAACGTTGCTCTAAGGTTATTTTGCGGACTTTTAACAGGTTTTTGTTTACTGGTAAAAAGTTATAACTTCCTGATAGGGAATGTGGAATACAATCACGTTTGAAAACTAACAAATATTATGACGTCATCAGTGTGCCAAAGAAAGTTTAAATACAGCTAAGAGGATACTAACAAGCAGTGAGTGGTTTTCCACCATGCAAATAAATACTAAAGCTTGCACGATCTTGAAAGCAAGTCATTAGCTTAAAATGAATTCACTTGAAATATATACGCCAGCAGTTTTCGAAATAGCAATAAATACTCAAACACCGCTACTCCACATTTCGTATTTACTTCGAACCCTGCCCCAGTACAATTTAACTTTATTCCATGTTTGCGTAAAAGAAATATTCTCGTCATGGAAACCACCCTAATAAAATTAATTACAAAGAAAGGTAATAATTCAAAGGTTATATACTCCACATAGTCTGGTAATGATAGCCTGAATCCTAACCTTCTTCTATTTGATACGGCGACTAGAGCTTGTGTATGATTGATCAATTTCACATCTACTGAACCAAACGGTAAAAAGTCTTGAGCAATCTAAAGAAGAAGAAAAAGGTTCGAAATATGCCAAAAACCATTATCAGTAAATGACTAAAAACTAGATTGAACTTTGCAATGCCATGATTGTGTCTTTTACGTATTCGTGGTACAAGATCCTCCACTATGCAACAAAAATTTGATCTAGTGAAAAAGTCTGATATCAAACTGGTGGTTCATGAAAGTAATATGAATGTCTACAACAAGCGTTTGGAAATCTACCTTGCTTTAGTGCCTGCCAGGTTGATGCCTGCCTGATTATCATTATTATCTTATAAAAACGTAAAGCACACACATCCTCAAGTAAGGTTATGTAGCTTCAATCTATGCTCAAAATAGCAGATGTGAAGAAGAGATCTTTTAGTATAGATTCAAACCATAAAACCTGAATCTATACTCAAAGAACACTCCATCACCAAGCTTATATTTTTTACTTATTTCAACCCTTTTACACCTTAGTTGGACAAATTGACAAATTAACCTCTTTTTTCGGAAGACATACTAAAACGAATTAAAAAATTTGACGGACGCCCAAACAATGGAAGATTGAAGACAAATAGAAATTGGGATGCAATATAGAATTACAGTTCACCCGAGGAACCTGGGTACAAGAACGCTGAAAAATACCGATTCGGTAGAAGCAATAGATCTTGAGTCAATCTCAAGGATACGTCTCCCCAGTGGGCAAAAACCTGTCCAAAGTCAGTCCGCAAAATAACCTTAGAACAACGTTTGACCAAACGTTGTTTTGAGGTTATTTTGCGGGCTTTGAACGTTTTTGCTCACTGGGTTTAAGGATTTCGTATACTGTAGTTGTTAACTATACTTCACATTTCCTTGTGGTGTTGAATTTCGACAATATTTGGAAGATGGCCTGAATATATGCTCAAAAACTTCGTACTCTGCGTTCACTTTGCCATTTGAGACGACAATTTAACCAATAGTTTCTAGTTTCGTTCGAACAAAGTTAATGAAAAAAAGAACAATGAAACTGCGTAAATTTAGAATTCAATAAATATTTATCTTTATACAAAATATTTTTTATATATATATATATACATTATTCAATTATATTAATAAAATAAATAAATTTGTTTTTCTCTTTTAGTTCGTTTTGACATGTCTTGACTACGTCATAATTAACCTAATGTGACATCACACCCAATCATCAGCACCCATCAATTGATGTCGTTTAAAAATACCGAAACTAAATCCAACATCGTCACTTACTAGTTTAAAGTGACTGTTTAACAAAGGTAAAAATCTAGTTCCAGTATGAGTTGCAACAGTAAATTCTACTATAATATCATGAAATGGTACATCTTGAGGTAAATGAGAAATGTTTTTGTAAATTGCCATCCCTTCAAGGTTTACACTCATTGCAGTTGTTTTCATTTTATTAATGAAACGATTTGTTTCTTCGTGAACTTTTTTGTTATTCAAGTCTTTTTCTTTTCTAACGAAGTAACACATTATTTTCTCCGATACTCTATGATCGACTGATATATCAGAAACTGAGCGATACGTTCTTCGTTTCCAGATTAGTTTCTTATGTAAGATGAATGCACCTAAGGGAAACGAAACCGAGTTCCCATCTTTCGATCCGCTCAAGTGAATTCCGTTGGGGTATTTTGCTTTTAATCCTGCTAAGTTCCATTCAGTTTTTGTACAAAAATTAAAAGGAATTTTTCTAGATGGCTCTGAATTTACCAAACCAGATAAAATTACTTTTACGTTCTCATCCTCACTCACAATATGATGAGCTAAATATCTCCATCGTTGGGGTATTTCATCTCTAGGTATAGATAAACCTTCAAATTCGTATATTTTTGTTTCGGTATTTGCGGGTCGTCTTTCGTTTTTAATGATACTCATAACGGGGCTATAAAAGTAATAGAAGATATTATAAGTTAGAGAAATACAATCTGGCCGCCTGATTTTTTTTGACAAATTTCCTTTTCATTCACTACATACATCTTTTTCTTAGATATTTTTCTTGAGACAAGATTTAAGAATAAGACATTCATATAATATTGTCAGAAAATTCCTATCAATTGATTATAAACAACAGAGGTACACGTAAGGGTCGTAATAAATAAAAATGAGCCTGGTGGAGGAGAGATATTTGAACATAAATCCAGGCTCTATGGCCTAAATCTATGCTCGAAAATCTCTCCTCCACATTTGGAATTAACAGTTATTTCGAATCATGATAATGATATCGTTACTATTATCGTTATCAATACCATAAAAATCTCATATCGAGATCAAGTACTTTTTGTACTTACCGTTTTGAATGTTTCAACATGATCTTTTATCAAAAAAACGTTACAAAATCTTTTTCAATTAAAAATTCTTTGTATACAAAGTATGATCACAAAGTACGATCAGTATATATTGAAATGATACTCTTTCTTCTTGTCAGTCCCTTTATATGTTTTCATCACTATCCAATGACGTCACAAGGAGGAATAAATAAAACATTATATGAAATGACGTGGCAACAATGATGCACACAATAATAAAAACTATCAACTATAATTTTGGATACGTCAATGTAAAGTTAAAAAAAAAATAAGGTCCTGTTTACATTGTACGTTGTGAGAAAACCAAATGGGTTAAATTTAGATATATTTTATTATAGATCTTAATTTAACACATCCCGATTCATAACATTTTAAATTATTCATCATTCAGTACATTTATGTTGACAATACAGGGGGCGCTTTCTATAAACAAATTACGCAACAAAAAAGGTGTAAAGTGAAAAATATTTGTAACGAAACCCTTCTTACAAATTGAAAAATTTGGTATGCTTTTTCTAGGAAACTGAATATTCTCCAGGCGTGTACTTGTAAATATGAATAAAAACGATATTAGAAGTTAGTAACCTATTATTTTAGTTAGTTTGAATCCCAAGTAACAGTTGTGTGAATAAACATTACTTTTAAAGTCAATATTTACTGTTTTATTTGTGTCCATGATATACGTCTATTTATAAACAAGAAAAGAAATGTGTCACTATATCAGGAACTTTACTCATTACTAGCCAAATGGCTATTTCTGCCTCTGTGACGGCATATCATAAACTTTATACCCTTATGATATGTCAATATAAAAAGTGAGATATAAAACGTTGTCTTTTTGACAATAATTACACCTTAGTGTGACGTTGAACGCCAAAGAATTAAGACAACGCGCACATTTAAAAAAACATTACATAGTGTAACACGGCTTTAATGCATTCTGTAAAAAGCAACTCGTTTGATACAATCTAATTACCATGAAATACCATTCCCCAAAAAAAAATGGAGAGCCAAACAATAACAGTACTCGATTGGTTAATTCTTCAGGAGAAACCAATCACAAGCAACGTTAATTATATCACAAAATTTCTCCCATGATTATAATGATGAAACATTATAACATAATTAGAGTTTTTATAATTAGTACTCATTAGTGGTATTTCAAACTTGTTATCAAAATTATTTATACTAATTGATATGCCGTCACTAAGGCAAAAATAAAATTACAATTTGATCATAACGAACCAATATAATTTAAAGAATGTATTTATACACTTTCGTTGAGTCAATATTACAACATCCGCTCTGAATAATGTAAACACGAGAAACACGTGACGATAATAATGTCGTTTTACATCAGAAGCACGTCGTAAAAGACCGCATTTCAAAACTTGACATCTTTTCAACGTCACATTGACGTCGTCATGATGGTATTTTGTCGTTAAAAATATGTTGTGTTATATTCAATTTATATTATATATATTGCCATTATGTTTATCTCGATTTACACTTCTTCTTTCGAACATTTAAAATTCTTTCATTGTTTGAGGATAATCCCTTATACTTTTTCATCTGTCCAGCTTTGTAGATATTAAGCAATCAAAATGGCTTAAATTGACATAATCTTAAACTATGTACGCAACCTCGTTACCAAGGCGCTATGTACCCGAGCATAAAAAAACATGCAAAGAAAGTTCTCAAGATATATTTTCGGTATGAAATGAAGGCCGCAATTTTTTCGTCTGGGAATATTTTTTGTCACTTATGCACAATTACTCTATTCCTTATCTTATTTCGTTAATTTTGTAAATAACAGTTAATTTGCGAAATTGATTGTGTAAAACAAAGGAAATTAACTTTTACATAATGTAGGGATGAAGCAAAAATTTAACATCATTTTGTTTAAGTGTTTGTGGTTTATAGCTACATTTTTTGGACCAAAAAATATTTTTTCTTTTGCACATTGTGACGTCACAAAACGTAACCTAACTTGTAACCAGGGTAGTATAATGATTCATTTCTTTTATTTTCAACTGCAGCATTGTTTTTAACGTAAGTATTTTCTTACAGTTTTAACGGAGGCAATTCATGGAAAAGCAAGAAAGACAAGCCTGGAAATAAGAACAAATAAGTTCTGTGGAGGAGTGTTTTTTTGAGTGATTTGGCTCTCCTCCTTCACATTCGATATTTACATTTATATTTAGCTTTCCGAAAATTTTATCACAGGACTGCATTTTTGGGTTGAGATTTGTTCGTTTCATCAGAATGATGGCAAAATGTTTGGATGAAAAATTTTCATGTGATCAAAAATAGCCGAATAACCATACCCAGTTTAGTATGGATATCACATTAACCCAGTGGGCAAATACCTGTTCAAAGTCATAAAAATAACGTTAGAGCAACGTTCATTCGAACGTTTCTCTAACGTTATTTTGCTGACTTTGAGCAGGTATTTGCCCACTGGGAAATGGCATTAACAAGAATTTGTGGTTGTCACCTTCTTATTCCAATCTGGTCTCAAAAAATGAAGTAGTTCAATGAAATTTGGCAGTGACTAATTCAATGATGCTGATTATAATAGCATTTAGGAAATTTTGTGATTTTGAGATTTGTCACCTTTTAGGCTCAATTTGGACCAAGGAATTCAATGAAAATTGTCAGTGACTAATTCGATGATGCTAATTACAATGAAATTCAAGAAATTTCTCGATCTTGAGACGATGCACCTTTAGGCTTAATTTGGAACAAAGCTTTGGGTCTGAATTCAATGAAAATTTTCAGTGACCAACTTAATAATGCTAATTACAATGAAAGTTAGGAAAATTAGTTGATTTTCACACCTGTCATCTTTGAGGCTCAATTTGGACCAAAAATTGAATGTGCTCTAAATTCAATGAAAATTGCCACAGTGACTAGTTCAATGATGTTGATTACAATGAAAGTTAGGAAATCCGTGATTTTCACGCCTGTCATCTTTGAGGCTCAATTTGTACTAAAAAATTGAAAGAGCTCCAAATAGTAACTAATTCAATAATGCTGATTACAAAAGCATTCGTGAAGTTTCACGAGTTTGGCACCTGGTCACCTTTTAGGCTCACTTTGAACCAAAAATTAATTCGATGATGCTGATTACACTGACATATAGAAAATTTCGTGTGCTCCAAAAATAGCCGACGAACCATACCCAGTGTATACCCATACACTTTTAAAGAGCTCTAAATTTGATGAATTTCGGTAGATGCTGGTTACAATAAGATTAAGGAAAGTTTGTGATTTCGACACTGTCACCTTTTTGGCCTGATTTGGTCACAAAAATCGAAAGTGCTTTAGCCAGATATAATGAAATTTAACACGATCTACGATTTCCTTAAAAATAGAGACAATGATCAAGTATATCTGTTTTTACCTTGTAGAACATCTATTCATGCTTGTACACATTTGGAATCTACATTTTTTTGGTGAGCAGCAGAAGAGTTTTAATAAATCACATGCGATTGTAAATACGCAAAGCGTTTCTTATTTATATTTCAATATTTAATAAAAATAAATAATAAATAATAATTTCAACAACAATATAATACATAATTTCCTATACAATAACTTTTATTATATACTATATATACAAATAACCTAATAGTTGGGCTACCTTTATCAGTTTAGTGAGACTCAATAAAAGAGTTCTGTGGTGGAGTAATTTTTGAGCATAAATTCAGGCTACATAGCCTGAATCTTTGCTTAAAAATCTCTCCTCCGCAATTGATATTTGCAGTTACGTCCAGCCTTGCCTCCTGATTTTTTTACTATTTTTCACAGGCTATTTAAGACCAACATTTTGAAAGAGATTGCCATTTAAAAATATTTTCAATACCTCCTGAACACCATAACTTGACTTATTACCAGGGTGTTACCGCACTAACAAATGTTAATAATAATAAATATAAATTTAAGATTCTTTTGTAATTCAAACGTTGTTGAAGGGTAATTTTACAAAGGCTTTTCAAGGAACGAATTGAGTGAGAACAAGCTTGGTGGAGGAGAGATATTTGAACATAGATTCAGGCTATTAAGCCTGAATCTATGCTCAAATATCTCTCCTCCCCAGTTGGTATTTGCAGTTAATTCGTACCCTGTTTGTTTACTGGATTTTAATTACAAGAGACAGAATTCATGTCCATTTTTCATGTCTGCTTTACATGGAATTACATTTGCCAACCACCATTATCAGCTGTAATAAGTTGATGACGCTTGAAAACACCATAACTAAACCCAACACCAGCTGGCATATTATCATAAAAATTTTCCAACAACGGTATGAATACATAACCAGATTTCGGTGATATTGTAAACTCTACAATCAGATCAACATATGGAAACTCTTCTGGTAAATGTGAAATATTAGCATATACAGTAACACCTTGCAAATAACTGCTTAACATTGACATTGATTTCATCTTACTGATCAGATTGTTCACCTCTTGATGTGTATCACTACTTTCTACATCCTTATTTTTTCGTTCGAGAAAACAGATGATTTTTTCGGATACTTTTTGATCAGGTGTAAGTTCTGAAATTGAGCGATAAGCACTGCGTTTCCAAACTAACCGTTGGTGTATAATAAAAGCACCCATAGACACCGATGCAGTGTAGCTTTCACTAGTAGTGTCATAATGAGCTCCAGCTGGGTATTTAGCTCTTAATTCAGCTAGATTCCATTCAATCTTTGTACAGAAATTGAAAGGAGTTTTTTTACATGGTTGAAACTGTATAGATTCTGATAATATAACTTTAACATTGTTTTCACCACTTACAACATGACGACCTAAATATCTCCATCGTTTTCGAGTAGAGATTGATAACCCTTCGAACTCGTATATTTTCCTTGCAGAATCTGTTAATCGTCTTCTTTGTTTGCTAACATTGGCAACATGACTAAATAAAAAAAAACATAAAGTTAGTTAAGTTTTCCTCTCATGAAATATTTATTATTCCTCAGTTTTTTCCGATGACGATTTATTTTCTGAAGCACAAGGGAAAAGTAAAATCTGCTGAATATTATCAAGGTTCGAAATTACTGTAAATATCATATGAGGAGGAGAGATTTTCTAGCATAGATGATTCAGACTATCTATTAGCTCTTCCAATGCGCAAAAACATGTCCAAAGTCCGTGAAATAACCTTAGAAACACGTTTGACCAAACGTTGTTCTAAGGCTATTTTGCAGACTTTGGACATGTTTTTGCGCACTGGGTTATATCCAGCCTCGTTATACCCAAAGTAATTTCTCAAAAGGTAAATTGTATAATTTCTAAAATGATAAGCGCGTACCTTGATGATTCTTTTAGATCCATATCTTCCTTACTCACACTAATCTACTTCGTTATTGATAATTTCAATGTAAATTCTTGCACTTTAATACTATTTTAGTTTCGATGATCACGTCAAAGTAATTATACCATTAAAGCAATTACATCATCAGATATTTACTGATGCAAACCTTAATGTAGTAGAATGAATAGAGACAAAAGAAAAAAGTTTGTCCGGATAATTATTGATGTAATTTTGGTTTAGTTTAATTTTCTTTATTTACATCAGAATTCTAATTAATTTTTAATTAGAAAGAGCTTTAGTTAACATAGTGCTATCAATTAATGGAACTCTGAAACCGGATATTATATGGATCAATTCATAGAATGGCTCAAATTTAATGGCTGTGTCAATTTTAAGGTGTTCTATGAAAACACATAGATATAATTGTATGATGACGACATCAAAGTAAATGTGCAAACACAACAATTTTTATCTTCCGATTTTTTTATACTACTATATTCATATTGTTTCATGTGACTAGTGAATGAATTTTATTAGTTCATAAGCCATTTTTGTACTAAATTTTTCTTTTGAGTGATCTCAAAAATTAGCAATTGTATTGTTTAACCCTATTTTACCCGGGGCGGGCACATTGTGCCTTCCCTACCGATTTTTTTTCAATAACTTCTGTTCTATAAATGCAATTGAAGTAAAACTTTGCCACTTTTACCGAAATTCTATTTCGCACATTTCCAG
>JAUELI010077614.1:0-22351 GCA_031471325.1 Catablema vesicarium
AGAAAATGACTGTTCTTATTCAAATTATATAAAACATTTAGTGTATAAGGGACTTTAAACCCTTAGTCTACATTGTACTGACAGTAAGCAAGATGCTTTTCGAAGATGCTAAAACGAAAGAAAGTAAGAAAAACACTGCGTAAGAAAAAACTGCGGAAATAATTATGGCAATCGGAAGAAAAATGTTAATAATTACATTTGTGATTTTTTTTTGCCTACTAATAATATTAAGGTCAGATGAGGTAGGTGGAAATGATAAAAGTCCTTCATAGTTATCCTTTAATAAAATAAACATAATTAAAATTTTGGAACATGTTAACAACAGTTTATGACAGTGCTATAAGATACTGTGCATATTTATAATAATTCTCTACAGGGATTAACAGTTTAACGCATATAATATTATGTAATTAGACGATGATGGTGATGGTGATGGTGACGATCACGATCACGATCATGATGATGAAGAAGAAGAAAATTCATTTTTTTCATCGTTACACCCAGAAGGTAATTATTATGTTGACATTTTGTTATTTTGTTTATTACAACATTGGTGCTGCTGTGATTGTCCTGCTTTACCACAAGCAAAGTAAGACCTGATTTAGTCACTTCCATCGACTTATAAGAAATATATTCTATAATCCTACACTTGAGTGATTGTTAGATATATAGAAGGTCACTAATTAAATCAAAAGTTCAACATAAGCGTTGTATGCCAAAAATTTAATAGTTCGATGGTTTTCTCATTAATTCTCTAAAATTTTATGCATCATCACATGTTTTTTGCTGAATTAGCAGTATTTAATGCTAAATTGGAGCGATGTAAGGTTGGATCTTCATAAACCTTCCAAAAACCTTTCTAAATCAGCAAGTTTTAACTTTTAACCAATTATCCCCAGTATGTCCAAACTGAGTTTAATATTTTTGGAAATTTTGCTGATGACTCCATTTTCAATGACTTACGACATCATTAATTTCAAAAAAAAATTACCTGATTTGTTCCTGAATAGTGGAATAGGAAGGTGAAATTTTTAATAAATTCATTTCATCCTGGCCTAATAAATGCTCAGGACGCTAATAATATTTAGTACTTCTATGTTGTTAGCCTCATTATTGTCCCTCTTAATGATTCACTTGCAATTTTTAGTGCTTAGTATTTCCTCTTTTTGCAATACTTTGTGCCAAACTCGAACTTTTACATGAGTCATGGTAGGGTCTTAATCAGTCCCTGAAATAAATATCTAAATAAAGTGCCTACTCAATGATTCACTGTCTGTTATCATAATAACCCAAATAATTTATTTCAGACCTTTACATGATGTACCTTTCATTAGCCACTATATCTTTTTCTTAATTAAAATCTTATAAAAGTAATAAAAATAGAAAAATGTGACAGCTGGACACCAAATCAAAACAAAAGAAATAAGAAAAAAGAAAACTAAATCCCTTAAAAAATGGGAAAAAATAAAAACCAAATAAAATAAAAAGTCAAGAAAAAAATCACCAAACAAATAAATAAAAAATAAAAATAAAAAATATCGTACAAGGCTTTGAGAAACCTTAGTTTAGTCGATGTGCAAAGTTTTCTCAAAAATGCTCAAAATCAGACCATTTTTTCTTTTGGGTCCTCAATTGACCCAAATTATGACGTCCCTTATTATTACCATCTTTGTGTCGTACTTAACATCATGCATATCACAATCCATCCATCTACATATACCATCTTATTTATTCAGTATAATTGATTTAGTCAATATGCCAAATTTCATCAGAATCAGAGCACTTTTATTTTTAAGCCCAAATTGGGCATAAAGTTAAAGTTGACAGGTGTTAAAATTAGCGCATATATTTTATTTTTGACCTACACTTACTTGTGATAACTTTTGATGCATCAAGCAAGTAGGTGACCAGTTGTGAGTGCTAGCCGCTTTCCAGTTATACCCACGAAGTCCTATATACTGTTGGATTCACCTCTGTGATATGCAGTGTAACCAGGAAGTTGTAGTCCATCTGTAATCATAGAGAGGAATTTGTCCAAAATGGTCTTCAATGTTTGAACTGAACATGATGTTTTATTTCGAATTTCTTTTGGGAGTTTGTTGAATAAACAAGCACCATAAATCCTAACAAAAGAGCTTCTAATGCTTCTTAATCTTGAAGTTGACAAAGTACTGTCCATGTTGCATTTTCTCCCAGTTCTTCTAGAATGTACGGTCTCACATGGATTTGTAGTGAGGTTAGGGATCACTTCTCCAAATCTTGCATACATAAGTTGTTCTATAACGTTCAAACCTTCTTTGTATTTAATATAACTTTATTTGCTGAGAGTACATCCCAGTAGGCTATGCCATGACACCCATCAATGTTTCTAATAAAACTCAAATAGTTCATTTTTTTTCTCTTCGGAACAACATTGCTTATCTGTTCTTCGAAATTAAGGTTACTAGTCATTATGATGCCAAGATCACGTACATGCATTTTTTCTTGGATGGTATCACCAGTGAAATTTAAATAATTGGCACAGAGCTTTAATTCTTTATCTTTACTGTATCACATTAATTCAAACTTTTTATTATTAAAAGCCATGTTGTTGTCCTTTGCAACATTGAGTTTAGATCACTTTGTAGCTGAGAGACTTCCCGGACATTTTCTCGCACTTTTAGAAACATGAGTATCATCAGCAAAGCTTTTAGCGTTTGAGTGTTTGACATTTTTATCAATGTCACCAATTAATAATAAGAATATTAATGGTCTCAAGATGATACCTTGAGGAACACCAAATAGCACTGCAGATTTTTGTGACATATACCCATCCACAACTACTGCTTGCAGTCTACCAGTCAGGAAACATTTCAACCAATTATGGTATCTTCTCCGTTTGTCCCCAGATTTGAAATTTTATTAAGAACAATGTTATAGTCAAGTTTGTCGAATACCTTTACAAAATCAAGATATGCGACATCCATTAAAATTGGAATTATAGTTGCCTGTTTCAACAATTTTGGTATGAAACCTTGTGGAGACTTCCTTTCCACATAATTGTCAAAGCTTCTGAAAGATTAGTTTTTAATTTCTTTTAACATTATTGCAGGAAAACCATCAGCGCCTGAAGTTGTAGAGTTCATTTATAGCCATCTGGATAACTTGCTCATCAAAATCAATATCAGATATAAAACAATCATTGCGTTATTTGGCTCATTACTATTTACATCTTTGGGTTGGCTAAAAACCGAATTGAATTGTTGTAAAAGAATGTTAGCCATTTCGCTTGTGTAATGTCATTCACATTTGAGGATCCAATCTTGGATTAAAAAATTTTGAATTTTTTTGGCAAAGCTGTAAAAATATTCAGGATTAATTTTAATAGCATGGAATTTATGTTCTTGAGTTTCTTGAGTTATATTAATTATGACATCATTTGTACAATTAACATTTTGATTGTTACAGTCTTATTCAGTAAAACTAATCTAGTCAATGTGTCAAATTTCATCAAAATCAGAGCATTTTTATTTTTAGGCCCAAAGTGGGCTTAAAAAGACTTTAAAGCTGACAGGTGTTAAAATTAAAATTAAAATTAACGTTGAAATTTAATTTTTAATTTGTCCTCTTGCTAGGTCTGTTACGTCGTTCCACTCATTACTGGGTAGTTACATTCTTTTTTGGGTCATTACGCTCATTACTTGGTCTTTACACTGGTTACTACTTTTACTAACGACGCTCAAATCAATGCTACCGCAATCAAACGAAGAAGAGCCCATGGAGCCTTAGCTAAACTCTGTCATCTTGTACCTATTAATGTCCTTATGCTTGTATGTTTTGCCATCTTTCATTCCCATCTTCAATATTGTTGCCAAATTTGGGGATAAGCTAACACCTTATTATCAAATGAATCACTGTCCTTCAAAACACTGCAAAAAACTAATGTCATTCGAAGGATGCTAAATTTGACATTTTAAGGTGACATGGTCCACCTTCAAAATGTTTTACTACTCAAAAGGCTTTCACTAAAAACAATGCCTGAATCGATACAGAAAAATTATTCTGTTGACCTTTCCTGTGATAAAGACTTTATTTACCTTTACAATAATTATTCCTGAAGTCAAAACGACCGGTATTAAGAAACATTATATCAAACTTTGCTTTTGCCCCCAGACTTGTTGATTTTCAAAACCGTCAATAAACTTGCACGATAACTACCTTCCTTATTTAGCAAACTGTTAATGCGTGTCTTTATTTTTGTTGTCTTGTTAGTCCTGTGTTGTCTATTTTGTGATGCCCAAAGTGTAACCATCCTGGTTCCCCTTCAGTAGTTATTTACTACTTTTTTAAACAGAGAATTGCAAGATAACACAAACAAATCTTTTCATATGCTTGGTAGAGAAGGGTTAAAGTACATTTATAGCAGAGCGGAAATAAAGGAAAATCACAGGCAGTGCGTAAAAGTCTTTTAATATAATAAATACTTCTCTGTCACTCCGATATCCTTTTAAATTTGATGTTTGGAGGAAAAAATTTAATAAGAAACTTTTCGACATAGTAGGTGGAAATTCTGATAAACACCGAGGTCTATCAAAAATTGTCACTGTGGGAATTAACGAAGTTAGCCCAACATTAGTTCGACATCAAAAATAGACATTGGAAATTACAACATTGGCTCAACGTTAGATTATATCGGTTGACGTTGACAGATGTAATCTAGCATTATTCTAACATGGGATTGACGTTGATTGCTGACACGTATCTCCTTGTTGGATGATATGGAATCAGTGTATTATTCTCAATAATATGGGTCTCCTGAACACGCAGGGTACCCCAATTGGGGTACTTTTTTGGGTAGTTGTGAATTTTACAGACCAAAGTATTTTTACAGACCAGACAATTTTTTCATGCGTCTTAGTTTGCTTATAAAGCTAAATTTACACCTTTACACATGGGAAATACAGAAAATTTTCCGCTTAAAAAAAATACAGCTACTCAGATTTATTTTTGATCAGAACGAAAAAAAAAGTAAACTCATTTAATATTTTTCTCGATTCTGTTTTTCTGCTGTCGAAAGTTCTTTTTAAGGTGTAAATACACCTTAAACACGGAGGCATGCTTTTAATAACCATAAATTTTCGAATTCAAAAGTTCATAAAGACGGAGGTGTTTAAAATTATTGAATATAATAAATTAATTGCGAAAAAACCTTTTAAAAAAGTTCATAACATAAAACAGTTAAACTACACCAATTGAACAAAAGATTTTGAAATACAATTTTAAAAGGATGACTATCAGTATATTTAAAAAATAATATTTTGTGACTTTTACCCGGTCGGAGGAAAACATGGAATACGCTATATGGTATACCACATGGTACACCATGATAAATAAATTGCGGACTGACATTTATTTCTTGGAGGCTGGATGGTTTTCACATGCAATCATAAAAGCATATACGCATACTTAGCGTCTGTATGAGTATTGTGTGCTGCAGAAAACCTTTTGGTCTCATTTTTTATTTAATCAAATGAGTTATGTCTCCTTCTACAACTTCATTTCCAAGAAAAAAAAGTATTTTTTATCGCGTACGTTAGGCTTTTTTTTGTAACTTTGTAACTTACAAAGTTTTTTTATAAATGCTTTTACAGAATACATGCTCTTCTCCTTTTTTAATTTGTATGTAAGTAGTTTTATCGCTCCCATAAATATTCTTTGTGGTGAAGAATAATAAATACTCAATTAATTATTCATGACTTTCGAACGATTTTCTAACAATGATTCTGAAGGAAGAAATGAGATCAGGGGGTTAAATAATAACATTTATATATATTTTATTTTGTTGTCTCTGTATTTTTTCCTTGTGGTTTAGTTAAGAGAACAGGATATAGGTATGATAATATTTTCTGTTATTATTGCTCATGGTAGAATACCTATTAATTCCGCCTAAAGTAACATTTTTCTAAGATACACAGCTATATAACCCCCTATTTTGTGTGGATCTCACTCACCGGAAAATAAAGCGGGGTTCTTTTGCATTTAAGTTTGACGGAATGAAAAGTTCTCGTATGACCATAACACCGTAAGTGTACCTTGTGAAAACCGGGCAAAAAGTCCTGAAGATGTTCTAGAATGATTACATCATACTGGATTTTAAAAATGGCGCCGCGAAAAAGCATAACAAAACAAAACGATGGTAATTTCATTTTTATGCGGACAAGATTGACACAAACGTCCTGTATTAGTAGTAATATATTGTGCAAAATGTAAAAACAAAAAAAAAAGATTTATTTTTCATAATTCTGAGTAGACCATACAGTATACCATGTGGTATACCACACAGTGGATACCATGTTTTCCCCTGACCATTTTTACCCACTGATGACAAAAAACAAGACAAGATGAAAACAACATTCCACTATTTGTATGCAAAACCATGTCGTACACGAGGCCAAGATTTGTATACAGAGATCACATCAAGAGATTTTAGTTCGGTTATCATTTTACAAGGAAAATTTGTTTTTAAAGGTAGGGAAGAAGAGTTTTCCACATGTTTTAATTTGTCCTAAAAATTAAGGATACTCGATAATCTTGGCATCCAACATTTTTCCCCAAATTAAGAAAATTTAGTCTATGAAATAATGTCGTTAGTATCTGGTCTGTCATTTACGCAGAATTCTAAACATTCTAAAAATAGAAATGGCCAAGAATTCCCGCTCGGTGCATTTCAAGACAATATCAAAAGTAACAAATGTACAGCGATAGAGACATACCAAGATCGTTATTATTCGTCAAATTAGTCAAGAATAACTTTGAAAAGCATTGGTCTTATTTTAAAAAAAGAGAATCGTAGGTTTTATATATAATTTTAGCACTACCCAAATAGGTACCCCAATTGGGGTACCAGGAGACCCCTATATTATTTTCAAAACATGGCTAAAAAATTTAGCCTGATCTTTTTTCATTTAATCTTTCAATGAACTATTTTTGCAATTTTGAAAGGCCTTTTTGAGGTACATCATGGAGATATTAAAACTTGAAATTTAGACTTTTTCAGTTTCCTACCCCCTATATAAAAATAATCTTAAACCCTGCCAAATTTTGACCATCTATATCTAGACAGTCTGTTTGTGGTTTAGGCTGAAATTTTCAGGAATTTCTAATCTTCTGTATTCAAACTAACATATTGAGAGAGTCACCTGGAAAACGTATTAAAAATTTGTTAACTTGGCATGGAATGACCCATTTTGTTTTTGATGTGGTTACAGAATGTTATCCTGACGATGTAATAATTACAGCCATTTGTTGAAAATCTGTTTCTTGTAGAAACTTTGCCCAGGAACTGAGCAGACAGACCAAGGAATCGATCAGGGGCCCACATGACATGACATTTCTTTCATACCTCGAGAATCGGATCTCTTTCTTCTCAACCTTCTGTCTCTTCTGGGTTGAAAGAAATAGCACAGAAGATCTCCGCAACCTTCACAAAAAGCAACCACTTTTAAAATGATATGAATCAATTTATTCCCACTTCTTGTAAATGTAAACTATTATTTGTTTACATAAAATTAATAATGGCTGACTAAGTAAAAACGCTTGTCAACTCGTTTTTGTTTTGATTTTAAGCTACCATGTTTATTTATATTTTTTGGAATTTCAAATCTTCTGTATTCAAACTAACATATTGAGAGGGTCACCTGGAAAACGTATTAAAAATTTGTTAACTTGGCATGTAATGACCCATTTTGTTTTTGATGTGGTTACCAAATGTTATCCTGACGATGTAATAATTACAGCCATTTGTTGAAAATCTGTTTCTGGTAGAAACTTTGCCCAGGAACTGAGCAGACAGACCAAGGAATCGATCAGGGGCCCACATGACATTGATAAATTTGACTGTTCTTTGATTTACATCCATAAATTTTAATATTGCTATACCATCAACTATTAGTTAATGGACATAACATGAATTTAGTCTATTTGAATATGGGATCATCCATTTATTTACCCCCTCCTCACCGCAGGGACATCTGCATACATTTATTGTCAATTCCATGTAATGTTACAAGATTGTTAAAAGATTGTTAAAAGTAAAAGCATATACAGTTGCTGTAATGTTTTCTAAAATGCTAGTTTCTTGATTTTCAGTTTCCAGATTGAAATTAACTTTGACCCTAATTTTAAATAATCTAGAGATTTATACTAAAAAGCAGCTGCATAAGTACAGATATCCTCGTGATTATAGCATTTATATTTCTTATCATAGACGATAAACATTTGAATGCATCTGGAGAAGTTTTATACTTTGTTGCTTCAAATATTGGAAAAGATTGGAAGCGCCTCGCTGATAAGTTAGATTTGAAATGTTCAATCTTGCATGAATTTAAAAACAATGAAGAGAATATGATGAATTGTTTTCAAAAAAGATATATTATCTGGCATGAGTTGAAGAAAAGTTTGAGAAGTATAGAACGCCATGACATCATAGAAATGATTTGTTATAATTTTAATCTTTGTAGCGGTAAGAAATGAAAATTTCTTTTTTAAAGTATCCACAAAAATTTAAAAACATAGTCCATAACTATGGAACATTATGAGAAACGATGTAAAAAAATAAACCTACAGAATACTAAACAAAAGACGGGGTTGCTTATGGTATATCTTTACATTTTAAATTCATTAGTTTCTGGACTCTTTTTGAAAATCTTCTGAATATAAATAAAGAGACTGAGACATCGAAAAGTCTTCTTTGTGAAATGGAAACATTTTTATTTTTTTTTAAAATTTTCGACAACTTAAATCTGGAAATGCCTGGTCTGGAGATAGTCAACAACATATATTAAAGAATCTAAACAATTAACTTTGATTTGAAATAGCTTGACAACAGAAATTCAAAAATTCAAAAAGCATCTGATCACTTTCCAAGTACTACAAAATAACCAAATGAATAATTTAGTTACTCTATAACTTGTAAATGTTTGTTTGCGTTCGCTATTGTTTATTAGTATATATATTTTTCTTGTACTCAGGAAAGTCTTATTATTGCCTAGTTTAATATTTTGTTTAGATGAAATTCACACAACTCATTACTCAGGCTGTGCTGTACGAAGTCATGGAAGTGTTGAAATCTTTGAAGTGAATCAACAACGTAAATTAAAATTATTAAAAGAAGATAATATAATTACTTATATTTCATGTGGAGAAAAACATACTTTCACACTAAAAGAATGGGATAAGACATGTATAGAGTATTTTCAACGTTATTATGGGCCACAAGAAAAATTCATATATCCTCCCCAAAAATGTCAAAACATGTTTCATAAAAAATTAACAAAAAGACTTATGATGAGTTACTTAGATCCAGAGGAAGAAAAAATGAGTTACTTAGAACCAGAGAAAGGAAAGATATGCTTATTTGTTAACTATGACCTACTGAATCATGTTAGATTACATATTGGTAGCTCCAAAACGTATGGAAAATTACTTAAAGATCTACTCATTTCATCTGATGAAGAATTACGAAGTAGTAAAAATAGATTACTCCTGTTCGACATCAAGCATAAACTTATACTAAACATCCGAATAACTGAAAGTACAGATATATCTTCAATAGCTAGAGAAGAAAGAACTGGCCGTTCTGATTTGAAGTTGCTCCTATTTTTAAATCAAAGATTTATTACAACAACAGGCGTTACTTTTGCTAATGTTGTAGTATCTCCAAATATTCGCATAGATGATAGGTTTATATGTTGCAAGAACTGCATAGTTCTTGATCAATACATCTTAAATCATGATGAAGATACCTTTAGAAGATGGTGGAAAGCACTTATTATTCCCAAAATCAAATTCAAGAATGAATTAAGTGACACATGCCTTGTTATTATTAGTATTATTAGTACCATATTTGGATTTATGGGCACAAAACAAGTAAATATGAAACACACTGGATGTTTTCCAGCTTTAAGAAGAGACGAAGGTGAAGAACATATAGAAATAACAAATCTAATGTTTACCTATGATCAGTCACGAGTTGTTGACCATCCAGCATTAAAGAAGATAGTTTTTGGTGGATTTGGAGCTGGAAAATCACTTATTGGTAAGTACATAGTTTACAAGAATTGTTTCCTTCTACTTGATAATTGGTGAGAATGGAATTGTTTGAGAGTGTTAGCTGGTCAGACAATAATATAATAGACAGACACATGAAGAGTAATATTAAGTTCAAATATTTCAACATTTCCAGGAAAGGTGTACTTTACAGTCTGCACTTTACAGCCATCACTCTATTTTCTATTGATTTTACGGTCCATTCATCAACTTAATTTTTCTATAGTTTCAGAAAGCAGGCTTTCACCAGATCTATCTATCTATCTTAAACATTTTTCGTACTAGGTACATCATGTATACAAAGAAAAATAAATTAATAAAAATGAATAAAAGTTATATATTCTGAGATAGCTATTACTGGTAAAACGAAGTTGCTCTTGTCTTAAACATGTATAGAGGATCACATAAAGGTTCGCTTTATGAGATTATCCCATTTTTCCTGTCTTCGGCAAGAACACACACGTCTTCCCAAGCCATACCCATCTTAGAGAACTTTATTTTCATCATAGAAATCCATGTCAGAGGTTGTCTACCTGGTGGTTTCTTTGTTGGACACTGAGCATAGATGAAAGACTTTTTAGCTGGCGTATCACTTGGCAAACGAATCAAGTGACCAATCTAGCTAAATTGCCTCTTTTCTATGATCTTTGACCAAGGTTCAGCCCCAGTAGATGCATAAACTTCAGTGTTACTGACTTTCACTGGCCATCGTACATTTAAACAGGCTGTAGGTAAAAGTCGTCCGTGAAATCCATCGATGGCCAACGCTAGCGTTTTTGTGAGAACCCAAAGTTAGCAATTATATAGAAAAACACTGCTTACATGGCAGTTGGAAGATCGTAATTTTATTTCGAAGCTTAGTACTCCATAGAATATATTTTTCATCGTGTTAATAGAGGCAATTGCTACGCCTTTTCTTTGAGATATATCTTGCTCAGTGTCAAGAAGGGAGCCTAACAGCTTGCATTTTTTCCAGTCGACATCACCTTTTCTTCGTATTTCGAAATATTTAGTTTTCTCGTTATTTATTGTGAGGTCTTTTTCTTTTAGTTTGGATGGTAATGATATTTTCGCATATTCTATTTCATTTGGATCTGTTGATGCAATTGTTATATCATCAGCATACTCCATATTAAGGGTGATTTGTTCCATATTTTTGATATAGAAAAAGTGAACTCGTTTGCACTAAGTCCATCACCTTGCGGCACACCAGTACTTGTTTTAAAAACTTTGCTCGTTGAAGCTCCACATCGTATTTGAAGCTCCGTATTCAACATCTAGCTTATCATGTGAAGCTCATCTACATTTATGATTTTTGATAGTTCTTCTATAAGAGTCTTTCAACTTACCGTATCGAACGCCTTGCTCATGTCCAGCATGAGAAGGAAAATCGTCGATTCTTTTGAAGTGATTACTTTTTGGGCTAGCAGTTAGCTTGAAATAACATGCTCAGTAGTACTTCTGCCTTTTCTATATGCGGCTTGTGATGGTGGTATGACTGCATTTTTTGGTCTTGTATGCGTTTTTTCATACAGATAGCCAAGATTTTTCGTAACATTGAAAGTAATGTTATTGGTCGTAGGTTTTGAACAGGACCTTTCGGTTTGCCAGGCTTTTGAAGAGCAAATATTACACCATGAGTCAGTTCTTTATGATGATTTCTAGTTATCACTGCTTAGTTATAAATCTCTGCTATAGTTTCGTATATAATTTCTGTGCAATTCTTCAGCATTTCTGCCTTAACACCATCGACACCTGCACTTTTATTATTTCGAAGACATTTTACAGTTCTTTTACCTCAGTATTCGTAAACAGTGTTTGCATTGCATTTGGATTTTCGTTAAATGGTTTAAAGAACTGACTTTGAAAGTGTTCCGCAATGAGATTGGCCTGTTCTTCATCATTTGCCGTGAGTCCACCATTTTTTTTTGTTATTAGCAGTGGGACGTTTGGTTCCATGTTTTGGTTTTGTTTTATTGCTTGAAAAATCCGTGAGGGATTATCCTTTGTGGCTTCTATTCCTTAGTTGTTTGCTGATTTTGCTCTGATCGGCTTCTGTCATGAATTGATGTATTCCAGTCAATATGCTGTACGTTCTCCCTTAGATGTTTATGTTGGTCATGATCATTGGTGTTATCTATTTTTAGTTTCATCTCTTTCAGTTTTTCGGATAGTTTTAGTATGTTAGGATTGTTATTGTAACGATGTTTAGGTTTCAATCCAACTACATTTATCGCAGCTTTTGTTGTTGCTTCGACGATGTTTGTCCACTTACAATTATTGTTCGTATTCTGTTGCTCTCGAATTATTTTCGCCACTTCAGCTTTATATTTGTTTTTATTGTCAGCTACATCTAAAGCTTTTATATTTATCAATGGTTCTGATTTTGTTCGCTTTTTATATGGCTATCTAAAAATACATTCTGCAATAACTAGTTTATGATCAGAAGGTGTTTTTATTCCTCCATAAGATATTGCGTTTGTTATTCTCGTACCATGATGTTTTTTGGTTAGGATATAGTCAATTTGGTTTCTGTATTTTTTTTTCTGATGGTTTGATTTGACGCCATTATGATCGTTATACTTTGCAGGGGCTTCCCAACTTGTGATATTTGTCGCTTTATGTTAAAATGTATTTACCAACTTCATTTGGTCGAGTTTAGCAGATGATAACCATTCTCATTCACATCTCCTTTCCCGTATTTACCAATAGTATCATGATATATTTTTTCATTTTTTGCCGATCTTGTCTTAGCATTGAAGTCGCCAGCAATAATTGTAACGTTACGTGATTTGTGTGTTTTGATCAAGCTTTCAATGTTGGAGTAAAACTGGTGTAGGGTTTTTCATACTGCTGCTCAGCGTGGGTGCGTAGAGGTTTACTTCACTGTTCAAAATCGTCTGCGATGAGCAGCTTTTTTCTATTGGATGTTACAATACCTTGACAATTGAATGTTCCAATCTTTATTTTCTGTTGTTGTTTCATCATTCTTTGTATTTTCAGCGTACTGGTACTTCTTATTTTGAAATAAGACTGAGAAACGCGACCAATCTCGTCGATACCAGGATAAATTTCCGGTTTCAAGTTTAGATGTCAGTTAGGGTGACCGCCATCTTTGCCATCAACTGTCGAAAGACAGCACAAAATATACAAAATATACAGTACAGTACAGAAAGACAGTACAAAGAATTAGCATAATAGGTGAATAAAGAAATACTGGAAACTAAGTTGCTTGTATTATTTCGCTAATAAAAGAAGAATGGGCCTTACTGACGTACCATTTTCCCCGGCAACAGCTTTTAGATCTTTTCCCACAATGACAGGCAACGTTTTGACTTTTATTCCATTTACCTAGGGGCTCAGCTACAAAAAATGGACCACTAACAACGGGTTAAATTTGGTACAAAAATAATAACAACTTGGTAGAGGTGTCATTTGAACTGGTGTTTTTTCTTCTGACCACCTGTTGTTGGTTTCTGTTTCATTATAAACTAGACGTATCAATGCGTGAACAATCTCGCATAATGTCTGAGAAGTCCACTAACTGGACTAACCAGTCCAAATATGGTACTACACGGGCTTTATAAGGGCATGGATACGCAACGATTTTGAGCAGTGCCAGTAGTCAAAAACCTGCAAAATAACCTTGGAACATCATTTGGTAAAAAGTTGTTCTAAGTTTTTTTTGCAGACTTTGGACAGTTTTTTGCCCCCTGGATAATGTTCTAGACTTCTTCCTGTTTGTACAAATATGCAGAAGTTAATAAGTTGGTGTTAAAGCGTGGTTTCGACTTGTGGTTCAAAGCATTTATCATGATTGTAAATAGTTTCTCATATGACTATGATTTTATGTTCACATTATATGGAAACCACGCTTAAATGTATTTCAATAAAGTATGGTGTTTGTATTAATTTCATTTCAATGGACTTCATTTAATTTTTTTTATATACAATAAATTTTTGCATAATTAATTAGTTGATGTCTCTGTGAAGAATATAATGCTTTTCGTTGCAACAAATATGTATAAATGATTTAAACTCTTTATTTTTGTACTTTAATTTATGTGAGTGACTAATTTGCGTTTTATTTTGAAGCCCATATATATGAACTTCACCTTGAAATCTATCGCTTGCATTTAAAAAGCTGTTCTTTCAAATTCAGGGGGGTTAAATTTAATATAGACTTACAAATTAACATTTAATTATTTCTTTAAATGATTTGTGAAATGATAAAACCATATCCATTATTTCCTCAATTTTAGAAAACAGTTATTAATAATAGTATTATCTGAATTACATCTTTTTGATTTTTTAATAGTACTTTTAGTAGCAACCCCCTGCTGGGTTTGAAATCTGAAATAATGGCAGGTTACGCTATGTAATCATCGTTTAAAATCTAACTGATATGTATTGAAACCATTCAATTTTATGGAGTGTTACATGAAGTAACCGCTAGGCACTAGCTAAATATTAAAAACAAGTTTGGCTCTACTTTTCCTTTTCACTTCGACTAGATATAGCTTTATAATCCAAAGAATTTAATTGGAAATTATTCCACAGAGAACTTTTTATTTTTATAGCTCAATTTGTTTGTCTTATCTGGGTTTTATTTGGAAGTCTCACTGTGTGAACGTTATCGCTAGCAATGCGCCATTTTTGTTATTTTAAAATTTTTCACCATGAATATGAAGTGTAAGACTTCACAGCGTGAAAATCTATTGTATTGGTTTAGAATCATTTTCAACCAATAACATAGCTTTGTGCGAAGAAAAAAATCTGCAAAACTTTGTTGTGGAAGGAAGGATGGAAGGAGACAGGATAGGTAATCCAAACAATCTCTGCTACGCGAGATTGAATAACTGAAACTAGTTTCTAAGATTTATAAAACACAGCTAATAGCACAGATATTATCGCGATCTAGAATGTACGTGCTCATATATGAAATGATGATGAATTTGATAAATGGACTGCAAAATCGTGGAGCGTGGAGCATTAGAGTGTAGACTGTAAAGTACACCTTTCCTATTTCTTGGTATCAATATAATACCTTTTTTCGTGATTAAACTAGTTAGTTAAAGTTCAGGTCATATTCCTCAACCCTAATTGGAATGAGCTATTTTGATGCCATATTGGAATAGGGAGTGGGAGGCGGATTCCGCTTCCACCTAGATCTGGGAAACAATATTGGCTGTGGCTAAGAAAATTACTGTGACGTCATTCTGAACATGGCTAATACATAATTTTTGGCAATTTGGTTTGTGTCCATTGTATTGAGTTTGAGTTCGAGGCCAAAAATGATTTCTAGAACATTTTAAATAGAAATAGAACCGAGCGTCTGAACACAGCCAGTTAAAATATTGAAGTTGAAAATGCAACTAACATTTTGTTTATGAAGAGAAAAAGTGTAGAAATATATATTGTACGACAATTATGCTTTCTCGACTAGCAATATTGTACATAGTATTGAGGTATCCATTCATTTAGTGAGTAATAACTGAGAATATCCAATTCTTTATGGATGAAGTAAAGTTTATCTTTGAAATACTAACTTCTAAAAATTTATACGAAGAAGTGCACTAAGAACTACGAAGGATAAGTTCCTAGTTGTCATGGATAATAATACATCAGATAATAAAAAAGCAGAGTACATGATACCATCTTGAGCTTTAGATATTGAGTTATGTACATGTTCTACTTGTTATACTGGCTATGTATTTATTAACGAACAGAATCACTCACAAATTGAGGAATCTTGGCAACGACCTTATTATGAACCTCTTTGGGCGATGTCTCCCAAATTAGGCAATTTTATATAAAAAAAATTTACTGTGAGGTATTTCAGACCATAATGAATGATTTTAGATCAACTTAATAACCGTTGTTAGTTCTCCTTTAAGGAAATAGTAAAAAGAAATTATAACACACAAACGCGCATGCGCAAAATTTTCCTTCATTTAGCATGAAATTTTCAAAAGATTTTAGCTGCAAATCCTTTGTTTGAATGGTTTGCATAAGGTTTATACAACTCATTTGATGGAGAGGTTAAACCTACAAACCAAAAAGGTCGAACAAAATCAACCAGCTCCCCTAAAAGTTGATTATTTTTGGTAAAAATGATCTGGTCTGGAAAAATTTACCTTGGTCTGTAAATTATTAATTTTCAGAATAAAAAATGTGAAATAACAGACCAAAGTGATAAAATACTTTAATAAATTACAATCTGACAAGTTGATGCACAAAACCCTAGTTTAGATCAATAAGTTGAAAAGATTACTCAAAAAAAGTTAATAATAGTCTGGACAAAAATGCTCTAAATAGAGAATGCGTGGGAAAATATTCCGGAAATTTTCAGGAAATATGCTAAAACCCTAGTCGTAAAAGCTTCAAATTATCGACAAAACTACAACAAAAGAATATCAATATTTCCTAGTGTTGAAAATTGAAAAGAAGTAACATAAAAATTACCTTTAGATTTAAACGATTTTTCATCGTTATGAATTAACGCTATTATTTGCATCTTATTTACTACCTCCCTAAAAAAAGCTTAAAAGCATGATTACAGGTAAAATCATTTACAGATTCTGAAAACATTGTTAAATATTTAAAAATATAAAATCTAGGGTAAACCGGGTCTATAAAAGTATAAACGTACACTAACCGGAGTACTAAGTGAGGTCATTTCAAATAGGGTGTATCTCTAGGGTGTGGGTGATTGAACTTGTTAGTAAAATTGGCGTTGACTTACGAAAATAAAGTTTAAGTGCAGGTAAATTTCAGGATGTTTAATTTCTTTCCCAGGCTTCTTTTCTTTTGACGGTCGTGTAATAAGATATGCACTTTGATTAGCTTGTATCAGTTTCTGCAAAGTGGGTGTTAATTTTTTAGAAACTTGGTAGTACGTAGCGTACTCAAACCAACCTCTTTGCCGCCTCTTTTTTTAAAATTCTGGGTACCAAGAGGACATTTTTAGGACGGGTATACCAAAAGATACCATGGGATTGTGGTTCACCGTAAGTAAACCTTTGATTATGAGCTCCATGTATATAGGTCTGCAATGATAGATTAATTATTATGAATAATTGTAAATATTAAATGTAGAGGAGAGATATTTGAGCATTGATTTATGCTCGCATATCTCTTCCTCGCTAAGCTTATTTTTTCTTATTTTGACCTGTGGAAAATTGAATCTATTAATGCAATTTTTAGATTTAAGACAGGTATACCGGTTTTAGTTTATGGAATACCAAAAAGCTATTGATCTAGTAAGGAGGCATGTACCCCGGTTTTAAAAATAATGTTAAATAATGTTATGCAAATTATATTCCATGTACATGCATCTCCCCACCCTGTGTATAAGCTTTCCATTTCCTCGAATTTAAGACCTCCTAAATGCCCGCATATATTCGAAGGTTTACGATTCAGTATTGTTAAACACCGAGTGATTTTATTGAATTAGTTATTCTTTAACCGATAGGGAGGGGTGTCATAAGTTTAAGTAGATGTTATGAAGGGAGCGACAGGATTGGATCTTTTTTAGTAAGTTAGAGAACTTGGTAGCTTCGCACCCTTATGTAATAACATAATCATTGTATAACTACTGCTGAACCACCAGTGATAAGTAAAAGTGTGGACATGATGAGTTAGATTTGTGCATATTACCAATGCTTTTTTTCCGACATTTAAAGCTGGATTTACGGTACAGAAAAAGTTCATAAAAATTTTCCACAGAAAAGAAAATTAAGATTCGCTTTTTGACTGGAACACCGAAAATCATTTAAACCTTTTTCTTTGTTCTGTTTGAAAAATGTTCCTCAAGTTTTATTCTCTGTACCTCTCTTTCTCTCTGAATATTGAGACAAAAGTTGATATAGTTATTTTAAACTGTGAAGGAGAGCCATGAATTGCTTATCTTTCTTCTGGATATTCCGGCTGGCCTTAATAAAACTGTTTTAATCCGTGACAAAAAACACATGGAACCATTAAAGAGAAAAATATTGGAATGTGCACTTTATGAAAAGACTAAGATTTCACCTATATCCAATAAAATTTGATCAAACACTGTTCTAGAGTTATTTTGCAGACTTTCAACCAATTTCTGTTTACTACTGCAAATAACGAATTAAAGCATGTGCCTGTTTTTCTTCAATTCTATAATACCTGCTTAAATTGAGGTTAAAAATAATTGCATACAAATATATAAACACTGTAAACACTTGAAAATGATTTAGAGCGTTGGTTAGTTCGGAACCAGACAAAAACATCACGAAATACATATTAGTTTAGCCTCGTTTTGACACAAAGTTCTTAACAAGATGGTGATCGATCAAGATTATATAAGAAAAAAGCGAGGAACCTATTTTCACAGAATTTATTTTTGCGATTTTTCCCCTAAATCATGACATTAAATTTAAAAAAATTAGCTAGTCATGGGTCAATCGTGAAAATAACTTCTTGGAATTTTTTTCAAACATAATGAATTTGAATTTTCCAAAATTTGCCGTGCTAAATTCCTGCAAATTGTGCACACAAAAAAGACACAGAAGTGTGACTTTTTTAGTCTTCCATCGCGAAAATATATTCCGCTAAATTTTCTTACAACGAAAATCTTCTACCTTAAGGTATCAAATTCTCTGTTTGGTAGGTATACTGAAGATTGAAAAATAAACATAATAATAATTATATTTTATTGCAAATGTTTAATTTTTCAGGGCAATGTCAATTGCAAGAACTTGCAAGACAAGAAGCTAATACAAACAATCATACGTTTTATATCTGTGGGGACACTAGCAGTATCGTACATTTGCAAATGAAGAAAATGGTGGAAGAGGTGAAGAAAACAACTGTTAATCAAAATTTTTATTCTTATAATCTAAGAGAGCTTGCTGAAGTGTATTTGAAGCTTCAAAAAATACCATCAATATCAGAATTGTTTGAAGAAATCCATTTAAAATGTCATGATACTGCTCATTTGATAATTGATGAATTTAATTTGGAAACCTTAGACTATAATCAAGTAAACAGTCTTAATACAATATTTAATAGAGATGAATGGAAACCTAGCATTGTTTTGTTGCTTCCACAATCATTGCAGAAGAAACATATAGTTATATCTGATGGCAAAGAAGATTCAAGAAGTGAAATTACTGCTTATAGATGCATTCATAATATAAAATGTTTTACATTACATCAACATATGCGTTCAACTAAATCGAATTTTTACTTTCAAAAGATGTCTACAATAATCATCACTTCATCAGTTACGAATACCATAAACCATCCTAGCTCGCTTGAAACAACTATGGTAGGAAACCTATTTGATAGTGATACATCACCAGCCGCAGCAGCAGCAGGAAAAGAAGGAGTGACAAAGAATAGTGATGAGTTTGTTTCAGATAATGGACCAGACGATTTTTCTTTTCAAGCACCTGCAAATTTAGATGAGCTGCAAGTATTCAAGACTTCTTCTGATTGCCCAAACAGAACTGACACACTTTATTCGTCTAGAAAATGTGATAGTATTGGGCATGGTATAGAAGGAAGGAAACCTACATTCATTCACTTTGATCATATGGACACAGAAGCGGAGGCTTGTGCTAAACTATGTTTGGTTTTAGGAAACCTTTTCTCTTCAAATTGTGAAACACTTTTTATATGTAAGCTCCAGAAGGATTTTCAATTATGTTTGAGACTTCTTCAATTGTTGAATAAAATCTTTGTCAATTACCATCCTTTATCAGGATATGTTTTATTTGATAAGAGAGGAAATATATTAGAAGATATTCCTGAAGGGTATGATATTATTACAGATAATAAAGGTGCCAGGGGATTAGAATACCAACGAGTAGTAGTTTTTATCCCATCCGAAAACTCAAATCAACAACAGGCGTTTCTTGAAACTATCAGCAGATGTACTTCAGAGTTATTTATTATTTACACTGATCAATTTGATATCAATGACCAACAGCGAATGCCACCTGTAATCCACCGAGTACTATCAGAAGCTATTCATCAAAACATTATACAAGAATGCATCATATGTGATTGTGAAGTCGATGATACAAATAATGTGATTAGCCATATTTCTGATAATGGGAAAGACTATTTCCATATCAATTGTAATTCAATGAAATATCTACAACTATATTTACAAGTAAATACTTTGGATCCTGTTCATACATATGTAGAAGAAAATAATGCTTCACCGTAAGTTTTTTATGCCTGTTTTTTAGTCTATTAAATACTTACAAAAAAAAATTTATTCTTGCAACATATGTTAAAAATCTTTTCTTGTACTCAATGTGTCAAGCTTTCATAATCGTGGATATAGAGTATATATTATAGAGTATACGAAATACACAGATACACAGTCACGTTTTTAGCAAATAAAACTACTCCGATTATTTGGGTTTTCATTAGATAAGAGAGTCTGTTAAAAGAATGCTATGTTGATAAAAAACAACACTTCTTTTTCGTAATGAAAAATGCTACCTTTGTTTCAACAATAAAATATGGCTGTTATCAGGACACCTAGTCAATACTTTTAAATTCCTGTTAGCCTGTAATTACAACACTTCTGCAATGAGGAACTTAAAGGTGAACACTACTGAATATTATCTACGGAACATAAATGAGTTTTCCGTGTTTCAAATGGAAAAGGAATTTGATTGGCGAATTTTTTAATGCAAAACGTTCTTAAATTTTCTTACGATGTAAATTAAGCTTTATGGAATAGAATTTGGTGTATTTAAACTTACAAACACCTTATGCACATTTTATTACCAGAGTATATTACCTACCAGTATTAAAAAAAATTAATAGAAAAAGTACATTTTCTACCAAAATAATCGCTATTTTATAAAGTACGTTTCAGGAGCGCGAGCCACCTTAACAGCACATAACAAACATACAAATGTTCAAACATAAAAACTAGGTATTTACAATGAAATATTTTCTGCATAAAAATGTATCAATTCTTTTTGCGGATTCATTCTATCACAACGTATGATTTCTTCTGATGATTTAATTACTCAGCCACCAGGAATTTCATTAGTTGAGCATTTTCGAGAAGATTTTCTATTGTTTCTTGTTTCTACTATTCTTAAGCATCGAACAAACATTAAAAGTAATACATAAATATAATCTACTCTCTGTTACATATCCCAGATATCCCAACAGAAAATAAAAGAAGAAAAAAAACCTTCAACGCAAATTGATCAAACTTTCTTACTTGTTAGGTTAGTGTGAGGTGACTTTATGTTTCCCAGATTCTACACATGCTATGATCGTCGTTAAATTTTGTTTTTATCTTCAAGAAAAAATCTTTATACACGAGGTACTGCTTCAAAAGAAATCGACATTGTATAAACATTTTTCTAACAATAGATTCTATATTTATCAATTGTTTTTTAATAATGATAGTAGATTCATTTTCCCGCTTGTTCGATCACAAAAACTCTTCTTCACAGATGTTTCCCAACATCAATAATAAATAAAATAAAATAGAAGAATAGGTAAACAAGAAGCGAGGACAGTTAATTATCATAAGTGACCTACTTGGAAAGAATTGCAAAAATTGCTTTATTTCTTAATCATTATGCATAATTATTCTTGAATATACCTGGAACTGAAAAAGGGAACCAGACTTACGAATATAGATATTTTGTGTTTGGAGCAATACATTAAAAAACAAAGACAAAGGGCATATAATTTGAGAGCTGATGTTCACCAAATCCAGTGGCTTTTCTTCACCCTCCTATAATTCCATGGCACCTCTTGCAAAGACAGCATTGTCTGAATTGAGCTTGATTTGCCAATCTGTAAACTGCTTTATCTGCAGTCAAATCTTGTTGTCAGGGATTATTTATAATTATTCTCATCATTTTGCAGCATATTGTATATACATTGTTATGTTGTTAGGTGCTGCTGTTACTGATCGACTGTTGCCATTAGGTGTTCTGTTTGATTAACTTCAACTCCCATTGAAGTAGTGTAAGACTTCTGCTGTATTAGTAGCTTTTAATCTTCACAACGTTTTTTTTTGTTAAACATATTAATTACTTTAATTATTTTATTCGACTATTATACCTGCTAAATATATCTGTATTTTACCATGAATTCAATCATTCAACCCCACTACACTAGCCTAGATACTAAGCTCTTTCCCTTTTTTCTCTAAAAAAAAAATGAGGGAAAACGAAAAATTTGAGAAAGGGAAGAGCTTAGTATCAGCAGTTTACACCTTCGCCGTTAATTATTCTAAAATTAT
>JAUELI010077615.1:0-14729 GCA_031471325.1 Catablema vesicarium
GAGAGAAATAATTTTGTTCTCTCTAAAAAATTAAAGGTACGGGCCTTCTTAAGTGAACCTACATTTGATCGTGTATTACATTAGTACAAACAAGGGTAAACAAGAACAAGGTTAGATATGCGCGACCACATGCATGATTGTTCACGCATAAGTGCGTCTTGTTTCTTCATACTTAAATATAGCTAATTACGCACACATTAACGCATACATTCTATTTCTTAGCTAAAGGTGTGATTTTCATGCCGCTTCGGCTTCTTGTTTTATATTGAAAGTATATTATATATATATTTTTAATGATATCAATGTTATCTGGAAAATATTCCCAGAAAAGTAAATATAACAAAAATATCAAAAATATCAAAAATCAACCAGTCTCTTCTAATATTTGTCGAACGTTTACAACCATTTTTTTAGTTTTAGTGCATTTAATACTAGTTTAGTATTGACAGTTTCTTATGACTATGATTTAAAAGAGCTTACTATCATTTGAAAAGTTTGCCTCAATTTCCTTTTTATCGAGCGAGCGCAAGCTGATGGATTACTGCTATTGTTTTAGGATCAAACTGACCAAAATAAGGACGTCCCATGTTAAATTAAACCTTTCAGTTTACATCATCTTACTCAGCATAAATAATTTATTCGATGTGCCGAATTTCTTCAAAATTTCTATTTTTGGGCCTAAATTATGTCGTCACTTGTGAAATTAAGAAATTAATGAATACTAATCTTATTCAGCATTTAGTCAGTGTGCTAAATTTCATCAAAATGAATCACCCGAATAGAAAGAACTTTAAAAATGTGCTAAATATCGCTATATTTGTTGCTGAACAAATCAGAAACGAGCGTTTAAAGGTATTACTTGTTGCTTTCAGCAGTAATCCAGAAAAACGGAAAGCGACTCCGCAGAATAATCTCTGGGATCGAGACGAAATTGCTTGGATCGGGACAGTCGAATATCCTGCGTGCTAGAAAGAATATTTTTTTTTGTTTGAAGAAATTTGATCATTAACTGATTTTTTACTTGCGTAACCTGCTCAAATATTCAAAAGAACAATTTTTATTCTATTTTTATTGATTTGACATAAAGACTCCTCACTTTTTGTTATTTTTATGTTTCTCCTAAAAACTATAGGATCTTATCCATTTTTGAGGAAGATATACGAAGCTACAGAGTTTTTCGCTGTGAGGTCACTAGTGCGAGTGTGAAGTGCGCGAATCAACAACTGTAAGAAGCTGTATCTTCAGATTGATATAAGATATTGAGCTGATTTTCGTAATCTAACATCGCAATTGTATTTTAACTAATATTGTTCATGCAGTGTCCAAATTTCATAACATTTCGATGAAAATTAAAGTTTTAATCGCAAAAACACGAAACACTGTTTCTTTGCTTTACAATATCCTTAACAGATGCACGCTTAGTGTTTAATTTTAATATTATAGATTTTTCTATTATCTACAGTGTGTTCCACAAAAAAACTAAACCCAATTTTCAATAGAAAATATCTTTTGATAGAAGCCTTTAAAACCATTTGAAAGATAATATGCTCAGATTTTCAAATATAACATATAGTTGTGGTATCTCCCTTTTCCATAAACATGGTTTATAACAAAACGTTTGGACTTATATTTGTTGTAAAATTTGTAGGAATGGGGAAGGTTTCGGAACAGGTAGTACACTAGTTCCCCTGACAAAGTTGGTAGAGCACTCTAGGGAAAGCGACTATAATGGTATGGATGAGTGGGCTTTTCAACTTATAGATAGGTCCATGATTCTATATCTAATATAACTTACGGAAACATTTGAAAAAATGATCAAAAGCTGCTAAAACATTAAGACTCACTTCTGGAGTTTGTTCCAAATCACTTAAATATAACCCATTTTGCAAGATTAGCTGTTTTGCTTGAAATGAAGTAGGGACACATTTCACATTTAGATTTTCCTCTTTGACTCTCTCTGATAATCGTTCAACTGCGAACACAATAGTTGATCCACTTCCTATACCAATATTCTGATGATTTAATACATATTTATTAACAGCTTCTACTGCAGCAGCTTTTTTGCCTGTAGCCATACTGTAGGTGCAAACCAAAGATTTCTTGTAGAAATATTGCAAAGAGATTCTTCTCAAAACCGTATTCATATAACTAAATAATTAAAGCAAATTTATTATTAAAACAAGATTTGGAATAAGAATCCAGACGGATGTAACCTACAGTGCTGTTTTGTACAACCAACAGTCTGAACACATATCAGGTGTATAAAAATAACAAAGATACAATAATGTGACCAAACTAACAGAGCATTAGTTACAATTAATAAGAACTAGACATAAACCTTATGTTTGGAACAAGGTAGACACTAGACTATGCATTCCAAATTGTTAGATATATTTATAAGATCAAACATAAATTTTGCCAATAATATAACAATAATAATAATAAATTCTATATATAGGATATACCATTGTCTCGAGATAAATCCATGGTATATCCTTTTTAGACCATGCAAAATCGATAGATTAATATCATACTAAGTTTATAGATCACCAGTTGGGATTTTTGAGAGGTATTTCATTAATTCACTGTTAAAAGCTCATTTTTACTTCCAGATTTTATGTTTCGTTTAGATATAAACACACTTTTACAATCACATTCAAATCATAATCTCTTTTGAAATATATATATAAGTTGATATTTCAAAACAATTATTTTCAATTTATGAACATATGCCATAATTATATAATTTCTTATTCTCTAATAAAGCTTGGTTTTCACTGTCTGTTGATGTAAAATAACGAAATAACATGAGAGGAATTTTGTTTTACTTAGTTCAAATTAAATATGCACGGTTTCTATTGAGAATAACGATTATCTCATTCGAAGGGGATAGTAGAAGAACATGACCGTCTTGCTGCTCATGGTTAGATAAACAAAATTCTATTCGAATCATTTTGTTTTTGCGTGAAAAAATTTGACTAGTGAAAACAGCCTTTATTATAGATTCAGATATACAAAACTTTTCTATAATTTTTGTTGTTACAAAAATAGATATACTATGTTTACCCATGTGAGTAATATTATAATAGAGAAGGTTTATTAAGAAGATTTATTGTTTTACATAGAGAAAAAAGAGATGGAAAGAGATGAAGAAAAACCAAATTTTATAGTTTTGGATTGCTGTTGTCTATCTGAGTAATGTAAATTATTTCAAAATAAAATTAGAAACACATTTAATTAAAAAATTAGTTTTTACCCCCGTTTCAAATATCCAACATATTCAGACACTGGGAGTGTTGGGTCGGTTAATGTTGACAAAAAGTTACAGTGTATGTTTGGATAGCCAAACATTATCAATAATAAATAATGACTTTGAAAAAGATAAGGAAACAAAATGTTGAAGGTGAACATGAATCTCTACCTGAATTTAAACGCAAAAATGTTATTATTACTGCATCTAACTATTAGCAGCAAGGCGGTTATGTTCTACTACTGACAAAATTTATCTCATGTTATTTTGTTATTTTACATTATCAGACAGTGAAAACCAAGCTTTATTAGAGAATGAGATATTATATACTTTGAGAGAATTGTTTCAAAATATCAACTTTATATATATATATATTTCAAAACCGGATTCGCATCGTTGAATATTACATACTTCTACTGAATAAATACCGATATCCAATGTTGTCTCATTGAATAACTGCTTAAAATTAACTTGTATTGCGTGTTGTATCAAACAATATCATATTATTAGCATATTATTACTATTGCAACTAGTTATTTTCCTTGTTTTTTGAGGAGATCAGGTGGCAATATAAAAAAAATCTGTTATTGAAAATAATTTCAATAATTCAATGAATTACAAAAGTGAGGGAAATTATTACTGTGAAAAAGATCAATGCTGTGAGAGGAATTTTGAAAAGTTCCAAATAACTGTATCAAATTTAAAATGAAGCATCTTCCTGTAAACAATTTCCATTGTAAATGGAGTTCAGATAAACAACACAGACACGTTGAATTTTTTTGAACTTGATTATCAAGCTAATAAAAGCTGTAAGATGGAGAGATTTATTTCCTTCAGAGACACAAATCTTCAGACCAATAGGCTTTCATTGACGTTGCACAATTTAGGAATCTCAATAGACATTTTCAGGCAGCATGTGACTTTCTACAGAAGTATTTCCATGCGAAATGATAACTATTAACTTAATAACAGAAAATAAGACATAAAACTCTATCTTTCTTCTACCTGAGCTAAATATATCAGAAGAGCATCTTTATTTTTTATATACTACAATATACTTTCAAAATCCCTGACATTTTTCACTGAACACAAAGTCCTTGATTTTCCAGGCGGATCATAAGCAATTTAGAAAAATTAAATAAATAAATTCCCTCAAAAAAATTATTATTTTCATTTCAAAACATCCAGCTCATAATTTTTATGTTTTTGCTTGCAAACAATTAAAAGCCTAGCATTGTTTTCAGTATAAAGACATAACAAGGACAAAACAAATAGGGCAAAAAAATAATTTAAAATGACAGCAATGTTGGCTCGCCTACATGGGACCTAATATTTTGTTGACAATGCAGTAACTATCGATAGAAGCATCGTAACAGGCTGACATTTTGTACACAGAATCAGCTGTTCGAATTATTGTATCGTACAAGATTTCTGAATGAACAAATGTTTCTATCGATAGTTACAGCATCGTCAGCAAAAAGCTAAGAGCCCTGGGGCGAGCCAATAATGTGCCATTTTTTTTAAAAAAGTTGCACTTTTCGTTTTGTCTTTGTTATGTCTTTGTACTGTCAATATTTGGAAACGTTAGCATTATTATTGTCTGAGTTATTCCAGGAACAGAATGTCCGTATCTTTCTAACTTCCCTATGACATCATAGAATTGTATAAAATACATAACAATATATTTTACAGACTCAACTTTGAATCGAGATATCTCGAGAACGGAAAGAGCTTTTTCAAAAATTAAAAAACTGGTTTATATCATTTTGAAAGCTCTTTTATAATCATGAATATTATTTTTCATGCAGGAATCCATTAAATAGACGATGTCTTTCTTTTGATAGGTCTTTACACAATTATGTTGGTAATATATCTCACAATGGTAGAAATATACTTGGAATCACATCCCCTGGTATATTTATCATAGTTTTGATTTTGTTGCAGCAAGTAACGGAACATCATTATAAGGTTTCACAAATGGATATAAAGACAAACTACTTTTAAATTCGAAAACATTCTTTATTACACTCCACGATTTCTAAAAAGAGAAAAAATAAATCGACAATATTAGATGACTAGTCAGTCACACAAGCAATATTTAAAGCTCACTTCCAGTCTTAAACAAACTTATCATCCTGCTTCTCTCCACTATTTATATATGACTACCTTATTTTACACAGAATTAACGCTGTGCCTACTTCAACGCGGCGACCAAACAGCCGTGAGAAATTCACTGCGCAAGTCAAAATTAAATTAACATGGTTTTAATTAACGCAATTTTTTTCCATTTGCGTTAATTATAGACTTGCAGTCCCTTCACGCAAAAAAAAATCCTGTTACGCAAAATAGCCAGAAGAAAGGACTTGTGGAACTCGGACAATATCACATGACCTTCTCACCTAGAGCTTCGCACTCACCGGTCCCAATTGTGACAGGTCGATTTTGAAAGAAATTTCTTAGCGCAGAGTAATGGCAGACATTTTCAGGGGGAATTTTAAAACACACGAAGGCTGTTGAAGACTGGTTTGAAAGTGCTTGTAGAACTTTTATCAAGATTTGGTGTCGAAAGATTTATGAAAGAAACGTCTAAAGAGAGAGGGAGACTATTATTTCAAGCTGATATCCTTCTTTGTAATTTTGTCAACAAGAAATGTACGAAACAGCGAAGGAGTATTATTATTATTATAAAGATATACACAACAATATTTAATACTGAAGTTGTCTTTTAGTTGCAAGAGATCTTGGTTGATTGTATGAGGTGGGTCAGTTTTGTGGATCATTTTTGTTGAATAAATTACACTCTTGTCTTTTATTTACATCTGTTTACATATGTTTCGTTAGAATTTTTCAACTTCGCTCTGTATGTAACAATTATATTTTGCTTCACCTACACTGTGTACTGCATACTAGCTTGTGACTATGATACTACATAATATTTCAGTGAAGTCGGAAAGTTTTACTGGAAAAATAATGTTGCAAGCTATGTTTTTTCATAGTCAAAAAATCAAAAGATACCATTCTTATCTACGCAAATTTTGTATTTAGGGTTTTAACGTTGTGATTTCGTGTTGTATTGACATTTAGAAAGAATCAAATTCTTGGTCATTGGTGAATATTCGTTGGGTTTAATTGTTCAACCAAATTTACAAGAATAAAAAATAATTACTTATAATAAAGTGTTTTGTTTTTCTCTCTTACGAAAAATATTTATCTGCTAAAAAATGTTTCTGCATATTCGAAGTTATTTATTATTGCTGCATTATAATAACAATGCTCCATATCTAAATTATAATGTGTCTCAAATTATTTCTTTTTTTATATTTCTGGTGGATGTTGCCAAGTTACTTTGCAGTTACTTATATGAAAAAGCTTTACATATAATAGTGTTATTTGTTTTACCCCCGTACAAAAAGTAATTGTTTAATTATGCACAGGTGGAATTGAAGATCACTATTATATTCCGAGTTTTCATAGTCGTTCCTGCTTCGAACTCAACACAACTTCAACTTCTCGCGCTCAAATTCCTTGAACGACTATGTTATAGTCTACGTTAATTAGTACACAGCATTAATTTTGTGCAATAAGGGATGTCCATAAGTAACAAAATGGCTACATTACCTTAGGTAACTCATCTTCTAATAAACTTTTTGTTGTTTTACCAAGTATTACAGTTGCAATCTTTTTTCTTTTCTTTGATGAAGGTGAAATAAATTTCTAGAAAAAAGTAATCAAAAAGCCTTAATTTGAACACTTTTTAGAACTAACATACAAAGACATAACTTGCGACATGCGATTGAAGAAACTTACATCATAAAATGCAATGACATCATCTTTTGTTATTTTGTGAAGTTCTTCGACCTCTTTCTCTCCTGAAATTTCAAGTTGTAATAAATGAGTTGAAAAGTTAGATTTAATAGAGATATAACTGACACATTTAAAAATATACCAAACCCACAACATTACTTTTGACGTTGCCAGACTTGGCAAATTATTGTGAACAGAAGTGTCTCATTACTTTTCAATTTTGTTTTGTACGCGAGATATGAATGAATAAAGAAAAAAAAATTCAAAGTTTTTCAAAAAATAGAAATTAAAAATAGTATACGGGTAAACCAATTATCTTGAAGAAAAATTAAAAAAGAAAAAAAACTGAGACACAATTCTAGAGATCAAATGAATTGCTTTTCAGTCACGTATTTTTTATCTGGATCGAAACAAGTCCTTGTACCTTATTGTTCTTGAAAGTTTTCGACTACGGGAAGCAGACGGAGGTTTTTATTTCTTTATTAAAATAATTGGAAATTTATATGTACACTGTTGAATAGAGAAGTTATTTAGCTTTCAGAATATACCAAGGGGCACACAGGTCTAGTTTTAAGATTTTTTTTGATTTTTCTGAATGATAGAGCTTCAAATATCAGGAAAGAAGCATTTTAAATTTTCGGAAAAGCTTTTTTCCTTCGGATGATTTAGCTATTCCAAAAATAAAATAAATAGACCCTGGAAACAAATATTTAAACATTATGACATCACAACAGTCACAAACGCCTTAGAATTAAAAGTTTTTTTAAGCTAAAACTTGGCAGCATAGTTGATCTTAAGGTGTAAAATATTTTAGGATAATTTACATTACCATTGTGTGACTTGTCCTAGTCTTTTTTATCATTTACCCCTTTTTTGAAGAGAAAAAGACTAGGACTAGTAATATCAACAGGGAAATCAATAAGTGTAAAAGATTCTAAACAATCCATTTAACCTTATTGCAAAGTTTCAAAGTCAAACACACTTAACTTTTCGAGACGTGTGAGATTTAAGGATTTTTTTGACTGTTGTGACATCATATTTCCCATTAAAACGCTGCTATCTCGGAACTTTTTTTTGGGAGGTTGAATTTAACGTTTGATAAACCTCTTACATAACTACGCATGGTACAACTATATATTATATACTCCCAGAAAGAGGAGACGCATGGCTCCATTTCGATACGTCAGTTTTTTATAAAATTGTTTAATTAAGTAAATATGATGACCCACTGAATTTGAAAAATCATTGGAAAAATATTTTTGAGAAGCTTATCAAGATTGTTAAAAAACTAAACAACTAGGGGGTAAACTGACGTATTGGAATTTACCCAGATCTATACTGAATAAGATGGTGTAGAAACCAAAGTTTTCGTATATGCAGTTTTGTAAGAGGTTTATCAAATGTAAAACCCATCATTTATCTTTCTAATTATGATAAAAAGAAGTAGCGAAAAAATGACAAAATGAAAATTATACCGTATCAAAGCTCTATTCAAGGTCTTTCTGCCAATATATACTTTGTTGGAGTAAAAATGAACGCTTCCCACCGAAAATTATACGTGAAAAAACATACTCAAAGACCCTCCTGTATCCTTAAGGTATATAGTTTTATATGCTGAAAAAAAACATATCAAAAGTCATTGACGACTTTCTGAACCCTACTCTGTGGGTTTGGCGTATCCTTAACAATAGTCATCAATCTGTATTTAAGTTTTTACCCCTTACCTCTTCTAAAATGGTACTGTTTCGACATAATTTCCACCCAGTAACGAGATGATTCGTTTCGTAGTCGTTTCGGTTTTTCCAATTTTCGTATCTCCAGAGCCAAAAGGTAATCTTTAAATTGATTCTCGGACATGTTTACTAGAGTTTCCTAAAGAATGTATGTAATATTTGAAAGAGTGCTCAAAATAAGGTAATCAAAATTGAAAATAGAAAATAAAGAGTAGTGATCAATAAAAGTCATGAACAAGTAAATATCTTTGATAGAATTTTGATTCCAGTCTCCAAATATTCTTTATATTTCTGTTAACTTTTTGGATATAAACAGAATGTGCTACTCTAAATTATTTATGACAGCGGTAATAAAATGTATTAAAAAATTATTCAAACAAGAGGAGATAGTCTGGTTGAAGTAACATTTAAAGTAGCACAGACTCTTTGAAAAATTAAAAATGAGTTTTTATGATTTTAGCCGCATGTCTAGCCACCAAATTTAATAAAAACTAACATTCTCACTTTAAAATGCTATAGCTCAATCTAAACTTAATCTTATCCTTTAAAATTTGCAGAGCACGTAGTTGATACATGTTTCAAAAAAAAGGTGTGCGGAAAATTTTTTTTAATCCTTTTGTTCAGAAGTTATACCTTAAGTGGATTAATTTTTCGTGAGTGTACATTTCGCGAGGATTTATTTTCACGAAATATAAATTTTACAGCTTTTGCAAAGAGGTATTTTGTCAAATTGGAAGATTTTGAGGAAATATATGGTAACTGACCTATTGATATAGTGAGATTTATCTTTTCTTTCCTTTGTTATTTCAGAAAATTTCGAGAGGATTTATTTTCGGGAATCGGCCATAATTTAAATTCTCCCGAATACTTATTTTCGCGAATTGCTGATATTCAAAATTTTCGCGAAGACTTATTTTTGCGAATTTGACCTAAATCCACCTAAGGTATATTATTGTACAAGAGCTACCCGGTTTTCATTCCCTAACCAAAACTTTGAAGTATTACTGAATAAAAAGTATGTAATTAAAAAGAATTTCCGCACACCTTATCGGAACCACGTCTGTCAATAACCGAAGTTTTTATTTGAAAATAGGACTCGTTATAACTTTTTTCACATAATTTTTTTCGCGTTTTTCAAAAATAATGGAACAATTAATTTTTCATACGAAAAATTAGCTTTTTTTCTTCAAAAATTACAGTCACTCAGAATAACCTTATTACTATTTTAGCGTGAGATTTAATAAAAATTGGAATGGATAAATTTGTAGTCATATCAATTTGATACTGAAGGGCCTTAACCGGGAACAAATTTACCTAACAGTAAAAATCATCACCGTATTCACTTTTACTATTTTACTAAAAAACGGCTGGAAAAATGACTAAACTCGTTTATAAGTATATTAATTAAATCACACACAACATTTGCTTTACAATTTACCTCAAAGATAACGGATCGAGTGGGGTTTGAACTCACGATCTCTCAGTTGAGAGGCATATGCCCTGGTTTTGGAACAAGTCCATCTTCAGCTTTTTTGCAGGCTCCGTTGGGCATATGCCTCTCCCTAATGTACTGGCTTTACAATTACACTAAGGCTAATGAGTTGGTTGGAGTTTGGATCACTCCAACTGTTCATCATTCAGTGTGTTCTAACTGGTTCATTGTATGCAGGTTCAATTGAGCTTGTGCTCCCCTCATATACTGTGAACTAGATACATGACATCGGATCGGTAGCAGAATTAGTGGCAAGTGAGAGGTCGTGGGTTCAAACCCTCACTCCATCCGTTATCTTTGAGGTAAATTGTAAAGCAAATTGTGTGTGATTTAATTAATATATCGTTTATAAGTCTTCTATATAGATTTTTAAGAGCTTTCTAATGGTATAGGCGTTCAACTAAAAATGAAGTTGAATTTCATGATTTTTACTGTAAGGTGAAATAAACCAGGCTAAAATGGAGCTAGGTACCACCTTAAAGGGGAGAAATGCCCAGATGGTTTTCCTGAAAGCCATACCATAGGGCTTCAAGAAAAGCTTTATCAAACGGGCCAACTCAGGTTATTTCAGAATATGTAGCGCCTTTAGGCCTTAATTAACCGGTAGACACTGCACCCCATCACCTGACAACAAGAAATACCAAACTTCAACTTCTTTCTCAGCTAAAATCACCTATTTCATCAGAGGGGTCTTTATTGTCAGAAAAATGAATATTTTTTTTCTTAAAGTTTTATATGAACTTAGCTACACGCTTTCCGATGAGCTAATAATATTCCAAGAAATGTTCCAGGAAGACTGGAATTGTTAATATACATTTATACATAAATTTTATGATTAACACATAGTTTAGCACAGTTTACATTGAAATTATACAGCAAGTTACTTACATTAAAAAAGCATTAAAACGCTGTTATCTTGAAACTTTTTTTGGGAGGTTGACTTTAACGTTTGATAAACCTCTTACATAACTATGCATGGTACAACTATATGTTATATACCTCCGGAAAGAGGAAACACGTGGCTCCATTTGGATACGTCAGTTTTTTATAACATTGTTTTATTAAGTAAATATGATGACCCACTGAATTTGAAAAATCATTGAAAATATATTTTTGAGAGGCTTATTAAGATTATTAAAAAACTAAAAAACTAGGGGGTAAACTGACGTATCCGAATTTGCTCAGATCTATACCGAATAAGATGGTGTAGAAACCAAAGTTTTCGTATGTGCGGTTTTGGAAGAGGTTTATCAAATGTAAAACCTGTCATTTATTTTTCTAATTACGATAAAAAGAAGTAGCGAAAAACCACAAAATGAAAATTATACCATATTAAAGCTCTATTCAAGGTCTTTCTGCCAATTTATACTTCGTTGGGGTAAAAACAAACTCATCCTACCAAAAATTAGATGTGAAAAAAACATACTCAAAGACCCCCCTGTATCCTTAAGCGAGTTTAGTCATTTCCTGTTTAGTTTTGCTTCGTTTCTGAGTACAACAAAGTCAACCTTTGCAATTTTTCTCAAGATTTGGGTAAAAATGAAAATTTCACCTATTTCAACCTTATTTTACTGAGAAACGAAGCAGAAAATGACTAAACTCGCTTGAATGTCTTTTATACACTTTTCAAGAGCTTTCTGATATATATCAGCTGAAAATGAAGTTGAATTGATATTTGTTGTTGTCAGGTGAAGAGGTGCAGTGCCGACCGGTTAATTAAGGCCTAACGGGCTGTGTATTCCAAAATAACCCGAGTTGGCCCGTTTATCAAAGTTTTTATTGAAACTCTATGGTATGGCTTTCAGAAAAAACATATAGGCATTTCTCCCCCTTAAGGTGGTACCTAGCTCCATTTTAACCTGGTCTAGAATTAGTTAGGTTAAATTTACTCTTACCGCTTTAACCTTTTTTGCCCAAAAGTTATCGCTGATGATTTTTGATTATGTTATAGATGACGAATTTGCGCATCTTTTGATACCAAAAAAAACCTTACATAACAATTTGTTCCAGTTTAGACCATCTTTTGGGCTAATTCGTCCAGACTAAGAAGCGATACTTACTTTAAACGATTCCAAGAAAGTATCAATTCTTTCTTCTACAAATGATGGTGATTTATCAGACTGTATCAAAACTTTTAAACCCTAACAAAAACACACATATATTGGTAAAAAAAATATAAAAGTGAATTTCCAATTGGTGAAAAAATTCACAGGTGTTTTCTAATTGGCTAAGAGTAAAAACTTTATGGTTCCATAAAGAAATTACAAGCCAGTCATGAACAAATTATACAAATCAAAGTGTTAACTAGAAGCACCTAAAGCTACACAAGTAAATAACAAATTAACTACGGGAACAAAAACTGATAAAAAGATTATAAGGTTTTCTGGATGTTTTCATAGATAATTCTGTAACTCAATAGTTGTCTTATACTAAAATAAACCTTGAAATTTCTAAAGCCTTACAAAGAACTCATCACATTATTTTATTTTTTCTATCGCATAACTTTTTATATGGATATTGTTTTATAATTATATGACGAAATTCTTGCTCAATTTTTTAAATCGCTAGAAATGAATTATCGGTGGACAAAAGGCTAAATAATGCTATTCTTTTTTTCAAATTCCCACCACTTTTCAAAATCTGATCTCTCCGTAAACAATAAGATGGTACTAATTAAACTTCTTAATTAAATTTCACATGTGACATAATAATTTAGGCTAATTTATTAGTAATAAACTTTGAACCCGCCCAAACTCGCTCAAACCAATCCAAATCTAGCCTAATTGATCCCATTTGAATACGCTAAAAATTATTTTTTTAATATTTACGGTATGTACAACCAAGGAACCAAAGATAATAAAACAGGATAAAAGTTGAGAACTAAATTCTTTCTAACAGAATTAAAACATAAATGCTGTTTTACAATACAAAATATGAGAAACTTAACAGACTATCACTGCACTGTACTGTTGCTTTCAACTGCTTTAAATATGAATGTGAATATGGATTGAAAAAATAAATATTATTTGAAAGTATGTGTAAACCTTTGAGTTTGACAAAGTGTGTTAAATTTTTTTTATTCATTGTGTGAGTGATCTTAAACATGGTTTTCACTGAGGCAATAACACCATAATTTTTTGCGCAAAGAATTTATTTCACCGCTTATTTTTATCGCTTACACCTACCCATTCCTACTGAGAAGCAAATTCTTTGTTTATTATGTAGAAAATTTCGTTTATATAATATTCTATTTCACTGTAATTTTTTATTCTTTAATTTTTTTGGACCTGCTTCAAAAATATAAAAAATATAGAATTCAAACCGTAACAATAGTGCTATTGTGTTGAATATTTCTTTGATGTCCAATTTTCTCTACAAATATAGGCAATGAACATGGCGATTAATATCAAAACTCGCCTTTGGCAAAGAATTAAAAAAATTTATCGCGTTTAGTTCTAACTGAAGAAAATAAATTCTTCGCTAAAAAAAAAAAAAGCGGTGTCGCCTCAGTGGGAACCACGCTTCAATGTACAACTTTATTTTTTATTTTTTTAAAATTTATTATATTCCAGGAAACAATGCTCAAAGGTTAAATCTTGAAGAAAAAAATTGGTTCTACCAGGTCTAGTCCAACTCTCCACCATTTTGTTTGTTTCAAATTTATTCTTTGAATTTATTAAACCTTTTGCTTAATTCTAGTTTTTAATTCATTTGATATTCTTTGCAATCGCATTTTTTATTTCCAAGCACTTAAACAAAACTCTTGTTATTTCAACAAAGATGTATAAGAGACCACTGGATAGAGCACGGTTTCAATGGCTTTTGTTTCGCTATTGTGTTTCCCATTGTGTTGGCATCCCTTTGCTACGCAGACTGTGTCGTTTAATTATTTTGAACTTCTGCAGCAAGAATTCAAGATTGCCGTCAAAGGCGAAAAAATTTAATTGCACATCACTTGCTACAAGAAAGCATTGTCATCCGAAAAGCAATAAGATAACTAGACAGAAAAATCATCTTGTATTTCTTACTATTTGACAACACAACATCTTTCTTCACCAATTCCGCTTAAAAAAATAATCATAATGGCTTCTAAATACAAGATTACTCGCAAGGCATTTTTTAGGGACCAGATGGGCTATAGAATAAGATTTTACTGAATTTTCTGCGGTGGTCCATAGGTGACATTCCACACAGCTGCCCAAACTCGATCTCCGGCGCCTCTTGCCTTTGTGATCGAAATACAGCGGCGGGGCAAGAGGTGTTGCTGGGATCAATTTGATCACCTTTGATAGCTACTTACATTTTCTCTCGCTTCCTCCTATATAATAGCCTAGTATACTAATCTCCTCTTTTTTTCTTTTTTTTTTCGCTTTAAGTTGAATTTGAGAAAAAAGAGAGCTTAGGAGAAGCGAACCACGTGACATAGTTAAATATTGCATATTTAGCAGCA
>JAUELI010082049.1:0-14679 GCA_031471325.1 Catablema vesicarium
CGTTAGAGCAACGTTCATTCGAACGTTGCTCGAACGTTATTTTGCTGACTTTGAGCAGGTATTTGCCCACTGGGAAAAGAGTAAAAACAAGATTTTTTATTTGCTAAATTATGTTTAATAATCCCTATGGTTTTACAATATCTACAATACATAACATACATACAAAAGACAGAAAAACAAATTATATATCCTATTATTAACCCATAAGAAACAAAACATTTCTAGTGAACGTCAACAGGCAATGACATTCAAAAGAAAAGTCTTGTTTTCAAACAAGAAGAGTCCTGTTGTTCCACAGGCCAGAAGAAAAACAAGAAGCTCTAGTTTTATCAAGCAGTCACATGTATTGTCAGCAGGCCACTGTCAACACATCTAAATGCTCGATTTAATACCACAATTTGGGTTATTTGAATTACAAAAGTTAAAGTTGAAAAATGTGCGAACTAGCAATGTGATCTATGTCTTTCGTCCGTTATAATAATGCTTTAAGATATGTTCAACAAGGAACTACAATTATTAATTCAAAGTTTGACGACGAAAGACATTCGATCAGTGGAAAGTTACGTTGATGAATATCAACGTGTGCCAGCATCATCAAAGTGAAAAAATGTGCGGGTCTATTTACAAAACTGGAATAAAAAAATTATCAAAAATAACTATTCAAGATAAATGATGCGTGTGTCTATGTTTCATTCATTATTTTCGCTACGATTCGAACGAATGTTCTGTTCAGAAATTGTCAAAGAAAACTAATTTTTAACAATTAGTTCATAAATGTTTTATTTGGAAGTTACTTGTCCAGAAAGTATTTTTTCATTTGTTTTATTTTCTGAAGAAATAACTTCTTTTTTCGTAATATTTCTAAGATATTTTTTTACTATTTTTTTATTGTTTTTTTTTTAATTCTGTCTATATTTTTCTTTAATCTCCGTTTATGGAGTGATATTTCATAGTCACGTCATTAGAGTGACATCTTACACGTCTACTTCATGATAACCACGAAAACTCGTTAGGTTTTATTTTTTCGGTGTTGTTGAAGTCTTCTTGGTTGCTGAACCAGGGGTTTTCGTTGTCGAAGCACCCTTCTTAGTAGCTGTGCCTTGAGATGAAAGTCTATCAAAGACACTTGTACGAGGTTTAGCAGCACCTTTGGTAGTGCTCGCTTCGTCAGATGGTGTTGAAGTAGAGGTTCTTGCAGTTTTTGTAGAAGGAGTACGTGGTTTAACTTCCTTCTCAGTTGATGATGAGGGTTTTCTAGGTGTTGTAGTTTTCGTGGTCGGTTTTGTTGTTGTTGATGTTTTTGGTACAGTACTAGTAGTTGATCGAGTAATATTAGTTGTTTTTGGCGTAGTACTAATTGACGGCCTAGTGGTTACAGATTTTGATAATCGTGAATAAACATCACCAGAACGTTCCCTTGATATCTTAGGTTGTGATGGTGAACGTCCAGTTGTTGATGGTGATTCTGATAGCTTCTTCTTTGGGCTAGATGTACCATAACCACTACCTCTTACACCAGAATAATCTTTTGATTTATAAGTTGCTATACCTTTTCCTTCTCTGTCTAAATCAGATTTCTTTCTGCTCATTGTTGGTGCAGATAAATCAGATTTCTTTTTACTCATCGTTGGTGCAGATAAATCAGATTTCTTTTTACTCATTGCTGGTGCAGATAATTTACCACCAGCAGGGCTATGACTTGCACATTTATGTAACTCACCAGATGTCTCTCTAGTTATTCGTATAGGTATTCCTGAACTAGATCCTTCTCTGGATACTGATGGACGAGAAGATTTTGATGAAACTGATGATCGAGCTGGACTTGATGCTGCTAATGATGTTTTGGGTTTAGATTTTGATTTGAACGCTTGCATACCTTGACTTGATTCGTCTGGCATGATAAACTTCTCTCGGAGTTCATAATTCGTTCTACCTTCAGCTAAAAAATAAATAAAATAAATAAATGAATAATTATGCGATTGCAAGATAAAATGCTAAAACCCAGATCTTTCGTATGTTTGTGAATAATAAACCATACTAACTATAAAACATTTTAAAGGGTCGAAATAAGTAAGAATAAATCTGGTGAAGGAGAGATATTTGAGCAATGATTCACGCTGTATAGCCTGAGACTATGCTCAAAGATCTCTCCTTCACATGTGGTATTTACAGTTATTTCGAACCCTGAAACTTATGAAATATAAGATTAACATACCTCTACACGGATCATTCTTGTTTAAGAACTCTCCTAACGTTTCCCAACCACCACCAACACGAACCATCACCATACTTCTTAAAATACGTACTAAACGAAGTTTCTGTGCTTCACCAAATTTATATTTGCCAGCACCAACCTGTTCCATTTTGAAACGATGAGCACAACAACATTTAGAAACTTCAGTAACAATAATATCGTCTATGTGTTCAGAATCCGTTAACTCCTTGTCTGGTTTTCGTTTACGTCCTTTCAAAGCATCCATGTAATCTTGATAGGTGATGAGTAGTCGTCGTTTGTGTAGACCGAAGACAAGTTCAATCTCCCACTTCTCGGTAGGGAACGATGTATCCTGTACTCCATGGATGAATTGGTCTTCTGTGAGTTTATTATCGCGATCTGCATCATTCTTTCTCCACATATCTAAAACACGTGATTTTGAATCTCTTAACCAGTTGTTGTAACGATCACGCCATTCGACCCAACTAAAGTCAGCTGCAGCTTTACGTATACGCATTTGATCGAGTTGTTCACTTATACGCTTAAATCTGTCCATGAGCACTAACCACAAATTCAACCATCTCTTAGACAGATGAGTAACCATAGGATTAGCAAAGTCTCTTTGCGTCGGGTTTGGATCATTTCTTCCACGAGATCGACGTTGTTTGTCACTAAGTGGCTTGCGAATAGCTTTCTTTGTTATTGTATTGTAATCAGGGAGCTTTTGTTCGGCTTCATCCTGTGTAATTTTGTGTTCATCTAGTAACATGGATAACAGTTCATAGTCATCAGGGAGTGGCGCACGTTCACGATCGTCCAACAGACTTTCTTGTTCAGAAATCCATTCCATGAGTAATCGTGCAAGTTGCTCTTCTCTAATCAAATCTTCAAGAGCTTCATCGAGACGAGCTTTTCGTTGTCTTGCCCATCCATTAACATCACCCCATCTCTTTTTGACGATAGCAATGCGATGACGTGTTGTGTGTAATGCTGATGGATGACAGAATCGTAGTATAACTCCACCTTTCTTTAAAGTTGTGTTTACACGTACCTCTTCTTCCTCGAGTATTTCAATAAACTCGGTAAATTCTTCTTGTTGTTTTCTTATACCTGGTGCATCATCAGCAATCGGTCCTTGGTCCTTCAAACGATTCTCTAGATCATGCAAATTACTGACCGATGCTTTACAACCGTTTTGGAATTCTTTTGCCAAAGCTAAAGCATTTTGTAAACGTTCTTGCTTAGTTAAAGACATTTGACCAACAACTACCCAACGATCTTTCAAGTTATCTAGCTGAACACGTAACTCATCAGCATTTTCAACTTTTCCCTCATCAAGCATAGCTTCACCAGTTTTTACAATTGATTCATAGTTCTTTTCTCTCTTTGCAAGATTACGTTGGAATGCTTTATGGTTATCGATGAGTAGTTTAACTGTATCAACGTCACCCATAACAGCTGTTTCATTGATTAAACTTGGTTCAACTGAATCAACCCAGTCTAATAAGGCTTGAACAGCATCCTGGAACATACCATGGAATAATAAAGCTTCTTCAAGTTGATGTTGACGATCAACTGAACTTTGACACACAACATTCCATCGAGCAGTCAAATCATTCACTTTTGTTTCGATAATTTCTCCTTCTTCAGGTTCACTCTTATCAACAAGAGCTTTACCAGCCCTGATGGTAGTATTGAATTTACTCTGTTTTTTGCCAAGTTCATTCTGATATTCTTTATGCTTTCGCATTTGTGCTTTGACAGCTGGTGCATCTTTACCTATGGTGGGATCACTGTTGATCTTACTTTCAACATCATCCAAGGATTTCATAAGTTGTTCATATCCTTCAAAGAAAACTAACGATTGTTCATGATTATCATCTAGTATTTTCTTTCGATCTTTTAGTTTTCCATTAACGTTCTTCCACTTACCAATCAGATCGTCAATTTCAGCGTTAATTTCTTTTGTTTCTTCAGGGGTACAATTTTCAAATACTTTATCGGCTGTTGTTCTGATAGTACGGAATACTTCACGACGCTCAGACACTTCGATGTAAATCTCTTCAAATTCTTGAATTTGTACAGTTATCGTTTCATATATAGTACTAACAGGTGGGAATAATGACATGGTTCCTTCAATACGAACAATCCATACTTCAGTCTCGCTTATCATTCCTTCTAACTGTGTAGCACTGTGTAGAGCATCGTCTAGTTTATCAGCTAGACCAGTTGACAATTTTTTTACTTCAGTCCAGGATGTTTTTATTTCTTGTTGTGCTTTCTCTAGTACACGTACACCACTGATATCACTAGATTGGATGAGTACTTCGAATATTTCGATGATGTAAATGTAAATCTCTTCACGTGATTCAATAACTTTTACGAATTCGTTATGCTTCTCTAGTTGTTTGCTCAATACCTCAGGTTTACCGCCATATGGAGCCTTTGATTTTAAGAAGGTTTTCGCCTCGCTCAACCAAATGTTCAATTCGCGTACTTGACCTTGGAATCTTTTCGATTCATCAAATGCATTTTGTAAGATTTGATCACGTTCTTTCAACAAGTCTTGAAGTTCATCCCATCCGATGTTGAGTTGAGATAATTTCGCTTCAAGATCTGGTTTGTTTGTTGCAGTATTGTCATCAATGAGTTTTTGAGCAGCTTTTTGACAATTCCCAACACTTGGTTGATGAGATTGAACATCGTTTGCGATGACTTTCAATTTTGATAATTCAACTTCAATCAACTTTTTGTCTTTAGGAACAACTTCTTCAGTTGTTAGAGATACTTTAGTTTGTTCGACCCATATAAGAAGTTCTTCAATAGCAACACTAAAATGGCCACGTTCTAGTAACGCTTCTTCAAGTTGGTGTTGGTCATTATAGAGCTTATCAAATAGATTGTTCCATCGTTTTTCAATATCTTCTAACATCTCGTTTACTTTATGTGAATCTTCATCATTCACCTTCTCAGCTAAACTTTCACCTTTTTGATTCAGTTTTGTTATTTCATTCTGTTTCTTAGAGATATCACGATGGAAAGCTCTTAACTTTCGTATTTGATCTCGTAATTCGCTGATATCCGATGGTACCTCTTCAAACGTTTGTAATGTACCTTCAGCTTCAGTGATCCAGAATTCAACATTATCTTTCTCATTTGTGAATTCATCAGCTAGAAGTTTGATATTCTCTAGATCATCGTGTCGTTTCTTCCATGCGACTTCAATACCATCCCACCGATCTGTAATATCAGATAATTCTTTATGAACGCTGATCTTATCTTCTTGTGCTGCTTGGGCGACAAGAACTGGTGTTACTTGAGCTAATGTAACAATCACATCTTCGTTACTGTTGAGTTCGGAATGGATTTCATCATGTTCTTTTAGTAATTCTTCAATAGATTCAGGTTCAATACCAGGCTCAGCTTCATCGTCCATCTTTGTTTGAACGTCTAATAGAGTATCTTTTAATTTTTCTAAACCAGGCCAGAATTTCTTAGCAGCATCTTCACTGTTTTCTAAAACACCACGACGTTCGTCACGAGCTTTCGTTATAAACAGCATCAAGTTATTTAACTTGCGTTGTTTATCTTTTAATGCAATTGATGTAGGTGATTTAGGATCTTCTTCCAGGATGGTACTAATAGATTTATTTGCTGAGTCAACAGGTTCAAGAAGATCTTTGATGTCGTTTTCTTGTTCTTCAAGAACTTTGAATTCTTCAGCGATTGGTTCTTCGTGAACTGGTACAGGACGTTTGTTCTTAAAGTCTGCTTTTAATTTTTGTGCTTTTTCAATAAGATCTTCAACATTAGCCCACACAGCTTCAACTTGTTCGGCTGCTGCACCAACTGTTATTCCCTTATCTTCGCTAGCCATTTTCAGAGCGTCCCATCGTTCATTGCAATCATCAATCTTTTTCTGAACAGTATCAGAACCTTGTCCAGGACCACTGATTCCAATTAAATCAGCGCCAGTCTTCTTCAAAGTTGCCATTAGTGGCTGAAGTTGTTTAATATTATCTTCGATATTCTGAAGTTTTTCTTTTTGCAATTCCACACCACGTCCCTTTTCTTCATCAACTATTTTCAAAAGATTCTCAGTGTTTGTTAATCTATAAACAACATCATTATGAACATCTGAAAATTGTTGAGCAAGAATCAAAGCTTCAACTAGATGTGTATTTCTTTGATCGTCAGCTTTGTCCAACTTTTGTTTGTTGAATTTCAAATTATTAATCCTATCCTTAATAACAGGCTCTTCTTCTTCATTGCAAGCTGACAAGATAGTTTCACCCATATCATAAACTTCTTTAAACAATGGGTCCTTACTGTTTATGTCAGCAGTAAATGGTTTATATTCGCTCATCTGTTCTTTGATCTTATCTGCTTCAACAGCAACAGGCTCCATTACCCGTTGTGCATTGAGCTTATCATTTGTCCAGTTTGCGAGGTCATCAAGTTTAGAATCAAATGCTTGAACTTTTTCAGCAGCCATAAACTTATCGCGTGCTGTCTCATCTACTTTAGCTTTGAGTTTTGCATATTTTTCTTCAACAGCTTCTACTACTTTCTTGAGTTCAGGATATTCATCAGATTTAACAAGTTTCTTTAATTCTTTACCAACTTCCTTTAATTTTTCAACATTTGGTTTATGAGCAATAACATCTTTTTGAATACGTTTGATCTTTTCAGCTTCAGCACCGTTTGGTTGCTGTTCATCTAGATCTTTTTGAACAGCTTCAATCCAATCGTTCAAATCCTTTTCCTTCGTGAAGAAATCTTCCAGTAAATCATGTGCGTTATCCAAAACATGTTCTTTCTCTTGACAGTCATCATTTAACTTGTGATACTTTTCGTTAATTTTTTCAACCTTATCATGAATAACTTCAGCATCTTCTGGAGTGCAAAATGGCTCTAACTGTTGTTGATCTTCTACGACAGCAACAACAAAAGGTTCTATTTCTTTTGCTTCAGTATCCAATGCTTTCACATTCTGAATTTGTTCATCAACTTTGTTCTTATCGGCTGATGGCGTATTTTCATCTGAGTTGACCTTGTTATCCAGATCTTGAATCTTTTGTAAGACATCATCATATGAGTTGTTAAATTTCTCAGCAGCTGTTAGTGTATCATCTAAGTTTTCTTTACGATCGTCCACACGATGTTTCAAAGAGTCCCATAAAGCTTTCACCTTTTCGAGATCTTTTTCTATTTCTTTCTTCTTCTCTTCATCTTCAGTCGTGGCAAGTAACTCTTCGCCTGCCTTTTGTAAATTGGCAACACTTGGTTCACGATCGGCGAACATTCGAGAGAGAAGCTAAAAGATAAATGGAATACAAATTAGAGACATGATATAGTGGGTTAACCAATTTGTTGCAATACTGTTTTGACATACATGACCTAGTAACTTCGCGTCAACTATGGCATTTATGGGGCTAAGTATAAGGAAGATCGCGTACGACATGAAAATCTATTTCAGTGTCTTAATCTTAAAACACCCACTTTTGTTTGCACATCAAAACCTTTGATACAAACAGTTACTCATATTCGTTTTTTTGGTTTGATATTCTATTTCCAGATGGAAAAAAATAAAACTGTTACCTTTTGTTCTTGAATTTGTGCCTTCAATACATTTTGATCAGCAGCAGAAATTGGTTTTTGATTATCAACCAACTCTTCAGTCTCCTGTAACCATCCAAGTAATGACTTGACAGCATCTTCGAATTGTCCACATTGTACTAATGCATCATCTAATTTACCTTTTCTCTCAGAAACCTTTTGATTTACATCAGCAAGACGATCATTCAATTTATCTAATGGTTCGTCAATCTTACTGCTATCAGCTTCAGGATGTTTGGAATTCAAATCACTACGGATATCATTTAAGTTAGAGACTTTGTCTTGTAATTTGTCTAGTTCAGATGCTAACTCCTTTATGTCTGACATTTGTTGGTCAATAGTTTCCTTATCACCGCCAACTGGTTTTTGATCTGCAACGTCTTTCTCCATTTTATCCATATCGTTTTCAGTATCTTTGAGTTTCTCATTGAAGTCATTCAGTGCATCGCGTAGTTTTTCTAACTCATCGAGACGTTTTGGAATATCACGTTGAACACTTCGTAAATGATTGTCGACTGTAGATAATTCATCGCCGAATGTTTCTGCTCCGATACCTTTCTCACGAAGCTTTCGACCTCGTTTCTGTATTTCATCAAAGAGAGGTTTATTTGAATCAATTTCAGATTCAACCCCTTTGATATTTTCAACTTGACAAGTCAATTCATCAACATCAAATTTCTTTGGTTTGTTCTCATCCATATCTTCGTTGACTTTTTTAACAGTTTCAACAGCTTTCTTAACGTCACTTTCTAACTCATCCCAATCATGAATAATTCCGTCAACTTCGTCAGCTTTTTCATCTACCTGTTTCTTCAACTTATCAAGTCTATCTTTCATCTCATCAGCCTCATCTCGAAGATGTTTTGAATCAGTTGTTGGATGTTTTTCTTGTAGATCCTGAGCAATTGCTTCTAGATCATTGACTTTTGTCTCTAAATCATCAGCTTGTTTTTTCAATTTCTTTAGATCCTCACATACCTTGATACTCTTTGGTTTGTCAGCTCCATATAAAGTCAGCTCAGGTAAAGCCTTTTCTACTTTTGAGATCTTATCATTCGTAGGTCGAGCCAACGTGTTGAATTTAGCAACATTATCTTGAATATCAGATATTTCTGCTTGTCGATCATCACCAAGTTTGTCAACTTCATCAAAGTGTTTCTTTAGATTCTCTAGTCGTTCAAGAACTTCAGGTTGATCTTCTTTACATAAAGGTTCGAGTTCTTTGATGAGTTTCTCAATATCTTCAAGAGATGGTTTCTTTGATTTTGTATCGTTTTGAAGAGCCTATTGATAACAGAACAAAGTTAATTTCAGAAAACAAACCCAGTGGGCAAATACCTGCTCAAAGTCAGCAAAATAACGTTGCCCACTGGGAACCAAACTTTTATTTATTGACAAAAAACTATTTATTAACGACGGAGCCATAGGTCAAATTTGTGACCAAGGTACCGTAGCAACATTTTACTTGCAAAAACAAGGATTTTCCTTAAAATAAAGAAACAATCAAGGTTATATCAACAAAATTTAGAACTCACATTGATTTCTTTTTGTTGTTGATCTAACTTTTCAGGTGAACAACCAACTGGTTCAAGAGCACGCAGTTTCTTTTCTTGATTATCCAAAAACTTCTCGACATCATCCATTTGATCATCGAGACATTTTGTATTATCAAGAATAGATTTTTCTGCATCATTTTCCTCATTGACTTTTTGTGTTGTTTCATCCCATAGTTTTTTCAAGTCGTCTAATTTCGCTTGAAGAATATCTTTTTCAGTTGGTGATTCAATCGAGTCCAATAGTTTTTTACCGTCAGCCAGGATATTTTCATAAACAGGCTTTTCGTCAGCAACATCTTTATTAATGTTCTAAAACAAGCAAGGAGAAGAATGAAAATAATTATTATCGACCGACAGCGATAAACAGTGAATTATGATCAACATAAAGTATTTTTTTATTCAAGATTTAGAAAGGACAGTTATAATTTAATCTTTATATATTAAACACTAACCTCTAAATCACCCATTGTAACAGCCATTGGTCCCGGTTTCATTGACCGAGGCTTCTTCTGTTGATCTTCAACTCGTTCATCCAAATTTTTAACACGTCTCACAAAGTCATCAATTTGATCTTGTAAGGCACCACATTCTTGCAATTTATCCTTTAACTTCTCTTCACGAGCGTTCAATAAATCGGTGAGTTCACTAAGTGGTGCTTTAACTTCTTTGAGTTTTTCATCAATTGGTTGTTTCACATCAGGTTTGTTCTCATTGAACTCACAAATCTCATTACCAAACATTTCAGCTTCACTAAATAGATTGTTGGCATTTTGCAATTCTGCTTGGAGTTCTTCAACTTCAACAAGTTGCTCTTTAACTTTCTCAGGTGTTGAACCGATTGGTTCGATAGCCTTAGTTTTCTGATCAACTGGTTCTACTTTAGCTTTAGCAGCGTCTAACTTATCATTAAAGTTCTTGATATCATCTCGTGCCTTTTCTGTTTTATCTATTTTTTCTTTGAGTTTATCAAGAAGATCTTCGTGCTTTTTACTCAAAGCATCTGTTGTCTGTTTAACAGCTGTAACGTTATCTGGTTTATCTTCAACCGCTACAAGCTCATCACCAGCTTTCTTGATCTCTTCGACATTAGGTTTTTCAGCTTCCATATCTGAGAGTAATTTCTTCAATTTAGAAATCTCATCCTCAGCTTTAGGAAGATCATCCCCAAATGTTGGTGCTTCATCGACAGCTTTTTCAGCTCGTGTACATAATTCTTCAACAGGCTCACGCTTCTTATCAAATTTATCTACAGCATCTTTCATTTGCTTTATCTTATCATCAGCATCCTTTAATTTCTTTTCAAGATCTTCAAAACGTTGTTTTACATCATCAGCTGTTTCAGTAACAGGTTCTTGATCAACTTGAGTTTTTTCAATGAAAGGCTTACTGCATGTTAAAAGATCTTCCTCAATAGGTCGCTGTTTGTTAAGTTCTTCAAGAAGTTTATGTACAAGTTTCTCCTGCTCTTCTAAAGTCTCCGGGTTCACCGAGATACATTCTAATGGTTCCACCTCTTTTTCCATAGTTTCTAACCAAGGTAACATTTTTGTCTTGTCATCCTCAAATTGAGTTGCGAGTTTTGCAACTTCATCTAAAGTATCTTTACGATCGTTTGCCTTTTCTTTTACATCACTCCATCGTTTCTTCAAGTCATCTAATTTTGCTTGTAAAGCATTCTTTTCATCCCCTGGTTCAGATTGGTTAAGTAAGTCTTCACCTTCTTTGAAGGTTTGAGTAAAGTTTGGTTCATGGTGGTCCACATCTTCAGCGATATATTTGTGATCGTTAACTTGTCTTGCATTTGTATCTTTATTAGCAGATATAGGTTTTTCGTCATCTAATGTCTTTTCCATTTTGCTCAACCATTTTTGCAATTCATCAGTATCATCTGTGAATTGTTTTGATGAAGCGAGACCTTTCTGTAATTTATTTTCAAGGTCATCCAATTTCTTTGGTATTTCTTCTTCTATTGGTACCTTAACTTTTTCCACTCTTTCGTCTACCATTTTGATGACGTCAGGATGATCTTTTAGATTAACATGGCACCAGTCTTTAATTTCGTCAGCTTCTTTGAGGTGAGTCGAATGTTTACGAAGATCGGTTCGTATTTCCTAAAGATGTAAATATGTAAATATCAAGTAGAACTTGAAAACATTACACTTTGTCACCCACACTTTATATGCGTGGGAGGTTAATTCAAACATATTACTCTTAAAAAAGAGTATCAAAAGAAATTCTAGTTTCTAAAAAAAGAAAAATTATTCTTGTCTCGTGAATATTATTAAAAACTTTACCTGTACTTTTGCAAGTTGTTTCTTTACAGTTTCAGGTTCTGTTGCAGATACATCAAACGTTTCAATTACAATATACGTTTCTTCAATATATACTTCCAAGATGACGATGATTTCCATAAAAACTTTCACTTTTTGTAAATTGTCCTTAGTTTCAGTTTGTTTATCTTTCGTTTTGTCAACAACCACGTAATACTTATCACTCAAATGATCGAGTTCTTTTTCAATATCATCTGGGCTATCGAGTTGACGAATTAAACTTTGACCAGCTCTATTTACTGCTCTTAATTCGGGTTTACGCTTTTCTAAAGTACCCACAAGAGCCTAAAATGGACAAGAAGAAATAATAATCAAACACGCGCCAGTAGAATTAACAAGTCTTTTCTATGTTGACATGATCAAAAAAAATCAGTTGAGGAACGTTTAAGGTTTTTTTTGTTTCAACACTACTTAGTTATGCTGTACTAGAATCTCAAAAGTATTATTGCACTGAGCAATTTGATAAGATAGTGGGTTTTTCAAATAGTGCTCTGCTAGTGACTACCCATTGGGTGAAAGACGTTTTTTCAAATGACGTTGGATGTCATAACTTCAAAACGACGTCATTTCAACGTTGAAACAACGTCATGTGCCGGCAGGATACATTTGAAATACTTACGTCTAAGTCTTTTAGTTGACCTTCACCCTTCTCAATATCTAATCCAAATGGTTCCAATTCATCAACTTTCTGTTCAGTAGCTGTAATGAATTCTTCAAGAGGAACTTTTTCTTTATTATAATTATCTAAAGCTTTCTTAATAGTAGATAATTTTCGTTGTTTTTCTTCAAGTTGGTTGACAAGATCATGGAAGGGTAGAGTTACACTGTTCAATTTTTCAGCAATAGCTGTACATGCTTCTGGATCATTTTTATTTACTTCCATTAAATCGGATGCATTCTTTTGAGCAGCTTCAAGTTGAGGACGTCGTTTTACTATCTCTTCTTCTAAAGCCTGAAAATGAAAATAAGAATTGTTAAGAAAATCCAACCCAGTGGGCAAATACCTGTTCAAAGTCAGAAAAATAACGTTAGAGCAACGTTCATTCGAACGATGCTCTAAAGTTATTTTGCTGACTTTGAGCAGGTATTTTCCCACTGGGAACTATTGAAGATTTAATTACCATAGATGAATTAACATGGAATGGAAAATTGTAAAATTACTAATCGACAAAGTATCAATCATTTATTTTTTCGAAATCTTGATAAGTAAAGTTTTCATAACAGTTGAAATGTGTAAACAAAGTTGAGTCTACATACGAAAAAGCTATTCAAACTCTCAAGTTAAAAGTACGTCTCTCGAATGTTCTTTTGCAGGTTTTATTTTCTTTTTTTTAACTCTGAAAAGTCTACTAATTTTCTATACCTTAACATCGTCTATTTGCTTCAAAATATCATTAGGTTCAGAGCTAACAGGTTCTTTAATAGCAGATGAGTCAAGAGCTTCAGGTAACCATTTCTTCAAGTCATCACATGTCAAGTTAAACTCTTTTACTTTATCTAACTGATCGTCAAGTTTCTTATCCAAATCATCTAGACCTAATGAACACTCTTCAACTTCTTGTTTAATTGCAGTAAATTGCTCTTCAATCGGTTGTGCTTTAGCACCACCTTTTCGAACAAGTTCTGGTATTTCTTCACAAAGACGATCAAGTTCAGGTTTTTGGCCATCTAATTCGTCTTTAAGATTCTATGATGAAAGAGAGAAGAAATAATTATTATTTCGAACTATATTTTCAATTTTGTTAGGTTTACTGACAATCACCCAGTTCAAAGTCAGAAAAATAACGTTAAAGCAACGTTTATTCGAACGTTGCTCTAACGTTATTTTGCTGACTTTGAGCAGGTATTTGCCCACTGGGCATTCGCGAAAAAATGGGTCACCAAAGACTTCTATTTGTGGTCAATTTCGCTGTAATGTTTATACCACAAAAAGTAAATTTTAGAATTAAGTGAGACACATATTTATGTTTATTAAGACTTGATAACTTCCTGAGATTATGTTGCATTAAAAGCCAACCCCAAAAGGTTGTTACGGTTGTCTGGAAAGGAAATGGACAGAAAAATGTCTTCTATGTAAAATGTGGTTTTTTTAATTAATTAGAAATTATCAAAATCTTTAACTCAATTAGTGCCGAGCACATTGGTCAGAAAATTGAATTAAAATTCGTCACGACATATTGGAAAAATCATAAAGCATGAGAAAACCACCATTAATAAATTAAAAGACTAAAATCAATTACATAAACACTGCAACCTCGTTACCATGCTGTTTTAATTCAAGCACGCATATATAACAAGTCAAGAAAAATTTTACTTAGGAACGAGATTGTAAAAATTATGATTTACGTGAGAATTCGATCCTTACCTTCACACGATCTTTAGCTTCAGCTCCTTTTTCTTCATCAACTCCAAACAATGGAGGAGATTTACAAATCTCTTTCGTGGTGGCTAACAGATCTTCGACCGGTTTCAATTTGTCTGAACAGTCTGCTAAACGTTTGAGTATATCTTCACATTCTTTCTCTCTATCATCTAGGTTAGCGTTTAGATTATTCCATCTTGCATCAGTTTCGTCAACCTCGTCTTGTTGCTCAGGTATACCTCTATTGAGATTCAATTCTTTACAAGTTACGAATATAGGTGCATTTGTCTCTTTATATCCGATGTACATTGGTTCATGATCCTTCAAGTCTTTCTTGAACTCCTATAAGTTCATACAACGTTTGAGTTGAGTATTTTTGGAAGTATAAGCTCAAGAATTAACGAGTTCGAACATCATGAAAAACAGACGCGTTATATAATTGAAAGAGTACAATCCTGTTAATTTTAATCTACGAAATTTTTTTTTTCATTCAGTGTGCGATATAATTGCAAATAATCCCTGTGGAGGAGAGAATACTTCAGAATATGAAGCAATGTTTTCGAAATTCCTCCTTCACAGTGAATATTCTAAAACTGT
>JAUELI010083157.1:0-14662 GCA_031471325.1 Catablema vesicarium
CTTTCAATTTTTTTAAAAGTTTTTTCACTTTCTTATGTAATTTGAAGTTTCTCTAAAGAATGATTAGGTAATTTTACGTTTGTTTACCTGCAGTTTACTTGGTGGAGCTCGCATGGTTCAATGATTTATTTAATCAAGTGAGTCCTTATTGTCTAAGAAACTTGGCCTTCTAATTTTTCTTTAGTTTCTTCATTTTCTTATGTAATTTGAAGGTTCTCTAATGAATAATTAGGATTTTCGGTTTTGTTTCCCTGCAGTTTACTTGGTGGAGCTCACTTGGTTCAATGATTTCTTTAAACAAGCATGTCTTTATAGTCAAATACAGTTGTTCTTCAAAATTTTCTTCAGTTTTTCAATTTTCTTGTATAATTTGAAGGTTCTCTAAAGAATGATTAGGTAATTTTAATTTTGTTTATAGGCAGTTTACTTGGTGGAGCTCGTTTGGTTAAATAATTTTATGAACCAGGCGAGTCCTCGTGGTCTAATAAAGTTGGCATTCAATTTTTTTTTACAGTTTTTTCACTTTCTTATATATTTTGAAGGTTCTCTAAAAATTTAATAGGATACTTTAAGTTTTGTTTACCTGCAGTTTACTTGTTGGAGCTCACTTTGTTCAATGATTTATTGAACCAAGTGAGTCCTTGTAGTCTAACAAAGTTGGCTTTCAATTTTTTAGAAAGTTTTTTCACTTTCTTATGTAATTTGAAGTTTCTCTAAAGAATGATTAGGATGTTCAGTTTTGTTTACGTGCAGTTTAGTTGGGGGAGCTCACTTGGTTAATTGATTTATGGAAACAAGTGAGTCCTTGAGGTCTAATAAATTTCGCTTAAAATACCAGCAGTTTACTTAGTGGAGCTCAGTTGATTCAATGATTTCTTCAAACAAGTAAGTCTTTAGAGTCAAATAAAGTTGTTCTTCAAATTTTTCCTCAGTTTTTCAATTTTCTTGTATAATTTGAAGGTTCTCTAAATAATAATTAGGAAATTTTGCTTTTGTTTAGCAGCAGTTTACTTGCTGGAGAACACTTTGTTCAATGATTTTTTTAACCAAGTGATACCTTGAGGTCTAATGACGTTGGCCTTTAAATTTTTTCAGTTCTTCACTTTCCTACATAATTTGAAGGTTCTCTACAAGGAATTTAGGAAATGTTACTTTTGTGTACCTGGATTTCACTTGGTGGAGCTCACTTGCTTCAAGAATTTCTTGAACAAAATGAGTCTTTTCACTTTTTTATATAATTTGAAAGTTCTCTACAAAAATGTTTGGAAGTTTTACTTTTGTTTTCATAGAGTTTAGCTAGTGGAGCTGACTTGGTTCCATAATTTCTTAAACCAAGTGAGACATTAGGCTCTAAGAAAGCTGCTATTTATTCTTTTAAAAGTTTATTCAGTTCTCTATATAATTTGAGGGTTCTCTGCAAAAAAATTAGGAATGCTCTTTTTGTTTAGCGATATTTCACTTGGTGGAGCTCACTTGCTTCGATAATGTTTTGAACCAAGTGAGTCATTAGCGTCTAAGAAAGTTAGTATTTAATTTTTTAAAAGATTTTCCCCTCTCGTATATAATTTGAAGGTTCTCTAAAAAATATTCTGAAATTTTACTTTTTTTTAACTGGAGTTTACTTGGTTAAGCTTACTTGGTTATATATGTTCTTGAAGCAAGTGAGTCATTAAGGTCTAAATAAAGTTGGCCTTCAATTATTTTTCAGTTTTTTCAATTTCTGATATAATTTGAAGGCTTTCTACAAAATATTTAGGTAATTTTACTTTTGTTTACCAGCGGTTTACTTGGCAGAGCTCACTTGGTTCAATAATTTCTTTAAACAAATAAGTCTAAGAAAATTGGCCTTGAGATTTTTCCTCAGTGTTTCCATTTTCTTATACAATTTGAAGATTCTCTAAACAATAAGTTGTTTGCCTGCAGTTTACTTGGTGAAGCTCACTTGGTTCAATGATTTATTGAACCAAGTGAGTCCTTGAGGTCTAGGAACTTCAGAGCCAACAGTTTTTAGAGAAGCTTCAAACTATATAAGAAAGTACAAAAAACTGAAACAAAAATGAAGGCCAGCTTTATTAGACCTTGGTGAAGCTCACTTGGTTCAATGATTTATTTAGCCAAGTGAGTTCTTAAGGTCTAAGAAAGTTGGTTTTTTAATTTTTTCGCAGTTTTTTAATTTTCTTAAATGGTTTGAAGGTTCTCTAAACAATAATTAGGTAATTTTACTTTTGTTTACATGCAGTTTACTTGGTGTAGCTCATTTGGTTCCTTGATTTATTGAACAAAGTGAGTCCTTAGGGTCTAGTAAAGCTGACCATCAAATTTTTCCTCCGTTATTTCATTTTCTTATGTAATTGGAAGGTTCTCTAATGAATAATTAGGAAATTTTCCTTTTGTTTATCTGCGGTTCACTTGGTGGAACTCACTTGGTTCAATCACTTTTTAAACCAACAGAGTCCTTGAGGTCTAATAAAGTTGTATTTCAATTTTTTTACAGGTTTTTCACTTTCTTATATAATTTGAAGGTTCTCTAAAAAATAATTAGGATATTTTATTTTAGTTTACCTGCAGTTGACTTGGTGGAGCTCACTCGGTTCAATAATTTATTGAACCAATTGAGTCCTTAAGGACTAAGAAAGTTAGCCTTCCAATATTTATTTAGTTCTTCCATTTTCTTACATAATTTGATGTTCTCTAAACAATAACTTGGAAATTTTACTTGCTTACGGGCAGTTTACTTGGCGGAACTCTCTTGGTCCAATAATGTTTTGAACCAAGCGCGTCCGCGAGGTCTAATAAAGTTGGCTTTCCATTTTTTTTACAGTTTGTTCACTGTCTTATATAATTTGAAGGCTTACTACGAAATATTTTGGAAACTTTACTTTTGTTCACCAGCAGTTTACTTGGTAGGGCTAACTTGGTTCAATAATTTCTTCAAACAAATAAATCTTTAGGGTCAACTAAAGTTAGCCTTCAAAGTTTTCTTCACTTTTTCCATTTTCTGACATAATCTGAAAATTCTATGAAAATTAATTAGGAAATTTTACTTTTGTTTACCTGCAGTTTACTTGGTGGAGCTCACTTGGTTCAATGGTTTCTAGAACCAAGTGAGTCTTTAGGGTCTAATAAAGTTGGCCTTCATTTTTGTTTCAGTTTTTTCACTTTCTTATATAATTTGAAGATTGTCTAAAAAAATATTGAGAAATTTCGTATTTGTTTACCTGCAGTTTACTTGGTGAAGCTCACTTGGTTCAATGATTTATTTAACCAAGTGAGTTCTTAAAGTCTAATAAAGTTGGCCTTCTAAATTTTTTGCAGTTTTTTCAGTTCCTTATATAATTTGAAGGTTCTCTAAACAATAACTAGGAAATTTTCCTTTTGTTTACATGCAGTTTACTGGATGTAGCTCATTTGGTTCCATGATTTATTGAACAAAGTGAGTCCTTGAGGTTTAATAAAGTTGGCTTCCAATTTTTTTTACAGTTTTTTCACTTTCTTATATAATTTGAAGGTTCTCTAAGAATTTAATAGGATACTTTTAGTTTTGCCTACCTGCAGTTTACTTGGTGGAGCTCACTTGGTTCAATGATTTTTTGAACCAAGTGAGTCCTTAAGGTCTAAGAAAGTTGGCCTTCAAATGTTTGTTTAGTTTTTTCTTTTTCTTATATCATTTGAAGGATTTCTAAAGAATGATTAAGTCATTTTAATTTTGTTTACCTGTAGTTTACTTGGTGGAGCTCACTTGGTTAAATAATTTTTTGAACCAGGCAAGTCCTTGAGGTCTAATAAAGTTAGCATTCAATTTTTTTTGCAGTCTTTTCACTTTCTCGTATAATTTGAAGGTTCTCTAAAGAATAATTAGGATTTTCAGTTTTGTTTACCTGCAGTTGACTTGGTGGAGCTCCCTTGGTTCAATAATTTTTGGAACCAAGCTAGTCCTGGAGGTCGAATAAAATTGGCTTTCAATTTTTTTTACAGTTTTTTCACTTTCTTATATAATTTGAAGGTTCTCTAAAAATTTAATAGGAAACTTTTAGTTTTGTCTACCTGCAGTTTACTTGGTGGAGCTCACTCGGTTCAATGATTTATTGAACCAAGTGAGTCCTTAAGGTCTAAGAAAGTTGGCCTTCAAATGTTTGTTTAGTTTTTTCTTTTTCTTATATAATTTGAAGGATTTCTAAAGAATGATTAAGTCATTTTAATTTTGTTTACCTGTAGTTTACTTGGTGGAGCTCACTTGGTTAAATAATTTTTTGAACCAGGCAAGTCCTTGAGGTCTAATAAAGTTAGCATTCAATTTTTTTTGCAGTCTTTTCACTTTCTCGTATAATTTGAAGGTTCTCTAAAGAATAATTAGGATTTTCAGTTTTGTTTACCTGCAGTTGACTTGGTGGAGCTCCCTTGGTTCAATAATTTTTGGAACCAAGCTAGTCCTGGAGGTCGAATAAAATTGGCTTTCAATTTTTTTTACAGTTTTTTCACTTTCTTATATAATTTGAAGGTTCTCTAAAAATTTAATAGGAAACTTTTAGTTTTGTCTACCTGCAGTTTACTTGGCTAGAGCTCACTTGGTTCAATGATTTATTTAAACAAGTGGGTCCTTAAGGTCTGATAAAGTTGGCCTTCCAATTTTTCTTTAGTTTTTTCTTTTTCTTATATAATTTGAAGTTTCTCTAGAGAATGATTAGGTAATTTTACTTTAGTTTACCTGCAGTTTACTTGGTGGAGCTCACTTGGTTAAATAATGTTATGAATCGGGCGAGTCCTTGAGGTCTAATAAAGTTAAATTTCAATTTTTTTTACAGTTTTTTCACTTTCTTATAAAATATGAAGGTTCTCTAAAGAATAATAAGAATATTTCAGTTTTGTTTACCAGCAGTTTACTTGTTGGAGCTCACTTGGTCCAATGACTTATTGAACCAAGTGAGTCATTGTAGTCTAACAAAGTTTGCTTTCAATTTTTTGAAAAGTTTTTTCACTTTCTTATGTAATTTGAAGTTTCTCTAAAGAATGATCAGGAAATTTTACTTTTGTTTACATGCAGTTTACTTGGTGGAGCTTACTTCGTTCGATAATTTTTGGAGCCAAGCTACTCCTTGAGATCTAATAAAGTTGGCTTTCACTTTTTTTTACAGTTTTTTGACTTCGTTATATAACTTGAAGGTTCTCTAAAAAGTAAATGGGATATTTTAGTTTTGTTTGCCTGCAGTTTACTTGGTGGAGCTCAGTCAGTTCAATAATTTTTTGAACTTAGCAAGTCCTTCAGGTCTAATAAAGTTGGCATTCAATTTTTTTTACAGTTTTTTCACTTTCATATATAATTTGAAGGCTTTCTACAAAATATTTAGGAAATTTTACTTTTGTTTACCTGCAGTTTACTTAGTGGAGCTCACTTGGTTCAATGATTTATTTAAACAAGTAAGTCTTTAGAGTCAAATAAAGTTGTTCTTCAAATTTTTCCTCATTTTTTCAATTTTCTTGTATAATTTGAAGGTTCTCTAAATAATAATTTGGAAAATTTGCTTTTGTTTAGCAGCAGTTTACCTGGTGGAGCTAACTTGATTCAATAATTTTTGGAACCAAGCTATTCCTTGAGGTCTAATAAAGTTGGCTTCAAATTTTTTTTACAGTTTTTTCACTTTCTCATATTATTTGAAGGTTCTCTAAAAATTTAATAGGATACTTTTAGTTTTGCCTACCTGCAGTTACTTGGTGGAGCTCACTTGGTTCAATGATTTATTGAACCAAGTGAGTCATTAAGGTCTAAGAAAGTTGGCCTTCAAATGTTTCTTTAGTTTTTTCTTTTACTTATATAATTTGAAGGTTCTCTAAAGAATGATTAGGTAATTTTAATTTTGTTTACCTGCAGTTTACTTGCTGGAGCTCACTTGGTTCAATGATTTATTGAACCAAATGTGTCCTTGTAGTAGTCTAATAAAAGTTGGCATTCAATTTTTCTTGACAGTTTTTTCACTTTCTTATATAATTTGAAGGCTCTCTGAAGAATAAATAGGATTTTCAGTTTTGTTTTCCTGCGGTTTAGTTGGGGGAGCTCACTTGGTTCATTGATTTATGGAAACAAGTGTGTCCTTGCGGTCTAATAAATTGGCTTAAAATACCAGCAGTTTACTACGTGGAGCTCACTTGGTTCAATGATTTCTTCAAACAAGTAAGTCTTTAGAGTCAAATAAAGTTGTTCTTCAAATTTTTCCTTAGTTTTTCAATTTTCTTGTATAATTTGTAGGTTCTCTAAATAATAATTAGGAAATTTTGGTTTGTTTAGCAGCAGTTTACTTGTTGGAGAACACTTGGCTCAATGATTTTTTTAACCAAGTGATACCTTGAGGTCTAATGACGTTGGCCTTTAAATTTTTTTCAGTTCTTCACTTTCCTATATAATTTGAAGGTTCTCTACAAGGAATTTAGGAAATGTTACTTTTGTTTACCTGGAGTTCACTTGGTGGAGCTCACTTGCTTCAAGAATTTCTTGAACCAAATGAGTCTTTTCACTTTTTTATATAATTTGAAAGTTCTCTACAAAAATGTTTGGAAGTTTTACTTTTGTTTTCATGGAGTTCAGTTAGTGGAGCTCACTTGGTTCCATAATTTCTTAAACCAAGTGAGTCATTAGGCTCTAAGAAAGCTGCTATTTAGTCTTTCAAAAGTTTTTTCAGTACTCTATATAATTTGAGGGTTCTCTGCAAAAAAAATTATGAATGCTCCTTTTGTTTAGCGATATTTCACTTGGTGGAGCTCACTTGCTCCTATAATTTTTTGAACCAAGTGAGTCATTAGCGTCTAAGAAAGTTAGTATTTAATTTTTTAAAAGATTTTTCACTCTCGTATATAATTTGAAGGTTCTCTAAAAAATATTCTGAAATTCTACTTTTTTTTAACTGGAGTTTACTTGGTTAAGCTTACTTGGTTATATATGTTCTTTAAGCAAGTGAGTCGTAGGTCTAATAAAGTTGGCCTTCAATTATTTTTCATTTTTTTCAATTTCTGATATAATTTTAAGGCTTTCTACAAAATATTTAGGAAATTTTACTTTTGTTTACCAGCGGTTTACTTGGTTTGAACCAAGTGAGTCCTTGAGGTCTAGGAACTTTAGAGCCAACAGTTTTTAGAGAAGCTTCAAATTACATAAGAAAGTACAAAAAACTGAAACAAAAATGAAGGCCAACTTTATTAGACCTCGGTGAAGCTCACTTTGTTCAATGATTTATTTAACCAAGTGAGTTCATAAGGTCTAAGAAAGTTGGCTGTATTATTTTCCACCAAGTTGACTTCCAATTTTTTTTACAGTTTTTTCAATTTCTTATGTAATTTGAAGGTTCTCTAAATAATAATTAGGAAATTTTGCTTTTGTTTAGCAGCAGTTTACTTGCTGGAGAACACTTGGTTCAATGATTCTTTCAACCAAGTGATACCTTGAGGTCTAATGACGTTGTCCTTTAAATTTTTTTAGTTCTTCACTTTCCTATATAATTTGAAGGTTCTCTACAATGAATTTAGGAAATATTACTTTTGTTTACATGTGGTTCACTGAGTGGAGCTCACTTTATTCAAGAATTTCTTGAACCGAATGAGTCTTTTCACTTTTTTATGTAATTTGAAAGTTCTCCACAAAAATGTTTGGAAGTTTTACTTTTGTTTTCATGAAGTTCAGTTAGTGAAGCTCATTTGGTTCCATGATTTATTGAACAAAGTGAGTCCTTAGGGTCTAGGAAAGTTGACCATCAAATTTTTCCTCCGTTTTTTCATTTTCTGATGTAATTGGAAGGTTCTCTAAAGAATAATTAGGAAATCTTCCTTTGGTTTACCTGCAGTTTAGTTGGTGGAACTCACTTGGTTAAATCACTTTTTAAACCAACCGAGTCCTTGAGGTCTAATAAAATTATATTTCAATTTTTTTGCAGTTTTTTCACTTTCTTATATAATTTGAACGTTCTCTAAAAAATAATTAGGATATTTTAGTTTTGTTTACCTGCGGTTGACTTGGTGGAGCTCACTTGGTTCAATGATTTATTTCACCAATTGAATCCTTAAGGTCTAAGAAAGTTAGCCTTCCATTATTTCTTCAGTTCTTCCATTTTATTACATAATTTGATGGTTCTCTAAACAATAATTTGGAAATATTACTTTTGCTTACGTGCAGTTTACATGGTGGAACTCTCTTGGTACAATAATTTCTTGAACAAAACGAGTCCTCGCGGTCTAATGAAGTTGGCCTTAAATTTTTTTTACAGTTTGTTCACTGTCTTATATAATTTGAAGGCTTTCTACAAAATATTTAGGGAATTTTATTAATGTTTACCAGCAGTTTACTTGGTAGAGCTCACTTGGTTCAATGATTTCTTCAAGCAACTAAGTCTTTAGGGTCAAAGAAAGTTAGCCTTCAAATTTTTCTTCACTTTTTCCTTTTTCTGATACAATTTGAAGATTCTCTGAAAAATAATTAGGAATTTTTAGGTTTGTTTACCTGCAGTTTACTTGGTGGAGCTCACTTAGTTCAATGGTTTCTTGAACCAAGTGAGTCTTTAAGGTCTAATAAAGTTGGCCTTCACTTTTGTTTCAGTTTTGAATTGGAAGGAATTAGGAAATTTCCTTTTTGTTTACCTGCGGTTTACTTGGTGGAACTCACTTGGTTCAATAATTTTTTGAACCAAGCGAGTCGTCGAGGTCTAATAAAGTTGGCCTTCCATTTTTTTTACAGTTTGTTCACTGTCTTATATAATTTGAAGGCTCTCTACCAAGTATTTAGGAAATTTTACTTTTCTTTACCAGCTGTTTACTTGGTAGAGCTCACTGGGTTCAATGATTTCTTCAAACAAATAAGTATTTAGGGTCAAAGAAAGTTAGCCTTCAAATTTTTCTTCACTTTTTCCATTTTCTGATACAATTTGAAGATTGCTTGAAAAATAATTAGGAAATTTTACGTTTGTTTACCTTCAGTTTACTTGGTGAAGCTCACTTGGTTCTATGGTTTCTTGAACCAAGTGAGTCTTTAGGGTCTAATAAAGTTGGACTTCATTTTTGTTTCAGTTTTTTCACTTTCTGATGTAATTTGAAGTTTCTCTAACGAATGATCAGGTAATTTTACTTTTGTTTACATGCAGTTTACTTGGTGAAGCTCACTTCGTTCGATAATTTTTGGAGCCAAGCTACTCCTTGAGGTATAATAAAGTTGGCATTCAATTTTTTTTGAGGTTTTTCAATTTTCTTGTATAATTTGAAGGTTCTCTAAATAAAAATTAGGAAATTTTGCTTTTGTTTAGCAGCTGTTTACTTGCTGGAGAACACTTGGTTCATTGATTTTTTTAACCAAGTGATACCTTGAGGTCTAATGACGTTGGCCTTTAAAATTTTTCAGTTCTTCACTTTCCTATATAATTTGAAGGTTCTCTACAAGGAATTTGGGAAATGTTACTTTTATTTACCTGGAGTTCACTTGGTGGAGCTCACTTGCTTCAAGAATTTCTTGAACCAAATGAGTCTTTTCACTTTTTTATATAATTTGAAAGTTCTCTACAAAAATGTTTGGAAGTTTTACTTTTGTTTTCATGGAGTTCAGTTAGTGGAGCTCACTTGGTTCCATAATTTCTTAAACCAAGTGAGTCCTTAGGCTCTAAGAAAGCTGCTATTTATTTTTTTAAAAGTTTATTCACTTCTCTATATAATTTGAGGGTTCTCTGCAAAAAAATTAGGAAAGCTACTTTTGTTTAGCGATATTTCACTTGGTGGAGCTCACTTGCTTCGATAATTTTTTTAACCAAGTGATTCATTAGCGTCTAAGAAAGTTAGTATTTAATTTTTTTAAAAGATTTTTCACTCTCGTACATAATTTGAAGGTTCTCTAAAAAAATATTCTGAAATTTTACTTTTTTTGAACTGGAGCTCACTTGGTGGAGCTGACTTGGTTCAATGATTTATTGAACCAAGTGAGTCCTTAAGGTCTAAGAAAGTTGGCCTTCAAATGTTTCTTTAGTTTTTCTTTTTCCTATATAATTTGAAGGTTCTCTAAATAATGATTAGGTAATTTTAATTTTGTTTACCTGCAGTTTACTTGTTTGAGCTCATTTGGTTCCATGATTTATTGAACAAAGTGAGTCCTAAGGGTCTAGGAAAGTTAACCAACAAATTTTTCTTCAGTTTTTTCATTTTCTTATGTAATTGGAAGGTTCTCTAAAGAATAATTAGGAAATTTTCCTTTTCTGTACCAGCGGTTTACTTGGTGGAACTCACTTGGTTTAATCACTTTTCAAACCAACCGAGTCCTTCAGGTCTAATAAAGTGGTATTTCAATTTTTTTACATTTTTTTCACTTTCTTATATAATTTGAAGGTTCTCTAAAAAATAATTAGGATATTTTAGTTTTGTTCACCGGCAGTTGAATTGGTGGAGCTCACTTGGTTCAATGATTTATTGAACCAATTGAGTCCTTAAGATCTAAGAAAGTTAGCATTCCAATATTTCTTCAGTTCTTCCATTTTCTTACATAATTCGAAGGTTCTCTAAACAATAATTTGGAAATTTTACTTTTGCTTACGTGCCGTTTACTTGGTGGAACTCTCTTGGTACAATAATTTTTGGAACATAACAAGTCCTCGAGGTCTAATGAAGTTGGCCTTAAATTTTCTTTACAGTTTGTTCACTGTCTTATGTATTTTGAAGGCTTTCTACAAAATATTTAGGAAATTTTACTTTTGTTTACCAGCATTTTACTTGGTAGATATCGCTTGGTTCAATGATTTCTTCAAACAACTAAGCCTTTAGGGTCAAAGAAAGTTGGCCTTCAAAATTTTCTTCACTTTTTCCATTTTCTGTTGTAATTCGAAGATTCTCTGAAAAATAATAAGGAATTTGTACATTTGTTTACCTGCAGTTTACTTGGTGGAGCTAACTTGGTTCAATGGTTTAATGAACCAAGTGAGTCTTCAGGGTCTAATAAAGTTGGCCTTCATTTTTGTTTCAGTTTTTTCAGTTTCTTGTATACTTTGAAGGTTCTCTAAACAATAACTAGGAAATTTTCCTTTTGTTTACATGCAGTTTACTTGATATAGCTCATTTGGTTCCATGATGTATTGAGCAAAGTGAGTCCTTGAGCTTTAATAAAGTTGGCTTTCAATTTTTTTTACAGTTTTTTCACTTTCTTATATAATTTGAAGGTTTTCTAAAAGTTTAATAGGATACTTTTGGTTTTGCCTACCTGCAGTTTACTTGGTGGAGCTCACTTGGTTCAATGATTTATTGAACCAAGTGAGTCCTTAAAGTCTAAGAAAGTTGGCCTTCAAATGTTTCTTTAGTTTTTTCTTTTTGTTATAAAATTTGAAGGATCTCTAAAGAATGATTAGGTAATTTTAATTTTCTTTACCTGCAGTTTACTTGGTGGAGCTAACTTGGTTAAATAATTTTATGAACCAGGCAAGTCCTTGAGGTCTAATAAAGTTGGCATTCAATTTCTTTTACAGTTTTTTCTTTTTCTTATATAATTTGAAGGTTCTCTAAAGAATGATTAGGTAATTTTACTTTTGTTTACCTCCAGTTTACTTGGTGGAGCTCACTTGGTTAACTAATTTTATGAATCAGGCGAGTCCTTGTGGTCTAATAAAGTTGGCCTTCAATTTTTTTACAGTTTTTTCACTTTCTTATATAATATGAAGGTTCTCTAAAGAATAATAAGGATATTACCGTTTTCTTTACCTGCAGTTTACTCGTTGTAGCTCACTTGGTTCAATGATTTATTGAACCAAGTGAGTCCTTGTAGTTTAACAAAGTTGGCTTTCAATTTTTAAAAAGTTTTTTCACTTTCTTATGTAATTTGAAGTTTCTCTAAAGAATGATCAGGAAATTTTACTTTTGTTTACATGCAGTTTACTTGGCCGAGCTCACTTCGTTCGATAATTTTTGGAGCCAAGATACTCCTTGAGATCTAATAAAGTTGGCTTTCAATTTTTTTTACAGTTTTTTGACTTCTTTATACAACTTGAAGGTTCTCTAAAACGTAAATAGGATATTTTAGCTTCGTTTGCCTGCAGTTAACTTGATGTAGCTCAGTCAGTTCAATAATTTTTTGAGCTTAGCCAGTCCTTGAGGTCTAATAAATTTGGCATTCAATTTTTTTTACAGTTTTTTCACTTTCATATATAATTTGAAGGCTTTCTACAAAATATTTAGGAAATTTAACTTTTGTTTACCTGCAGTTTCCTTAGTGGAGCTCACTTGGTTCAATGATTTATTTAAACAAGTAAGTCTTTAGAGTCAAATAAAATTGTTCTTCAAATCTTTCCTCAGTTTTTCAAATTTCTTGTATAATTTGAAGGTTCTCTAAATATTAATTTGGAAATTTTGCTTTTGTTTAGCAGCTGTTTACTTGGTGGAGCTCACTTGATTCGATAATTTTTGGAACCAAGCTAGTCCTTGAGGTCTAATAAAGTTGCCTTCCAATTTTTTTCACAGTTTTTTCACTTTCTTATATAATTTGAAGGTTCTCTAAAAATTTAATAGGATACTTTAAGTTTTGCCTTCCTGCTATTTACCTGGTGCAGCTCACTCGGTTCATTAATTTATTGAACCAAGTGAGTCCTTGTAGTCTAACAAAGTTGGCTTTCAATTTTTTAAAAAGTTTTTTCACTTTCTTATGTAATTTAAAGTTTCTCTAAAGAATGATCAGGAAATTCTACTTTTGCTTACGTGCAGTTTACTTGGTGGAACTCTCTTGGTCCAATAATTTTCTCAACCAAGCGAATCCTCGAGGTCTAATAAAGTTGACCTTCCATTTTTTTTACAGTTTGTTCACTGTCTTAGATAATTTGAAGGCTTTCTACAAAATATTTAGGAAATGTTACTTTTGTTTACCAGCAGTTTACTTGGTAGAGCTCACTTGGTTCAATGATTTTGTCAAACAAATAAGTCTTTAGGGTCTAAGAAAGTTGACCTTCAAAATGTCCTCAGCGTTTCCATTTTCTGATACAATTTGAAGATTCTCTAAAAAATAATTAGGAAATTTTACAGTTGTTTGCCTGCAGTTTACTTGGTGGAGCTCACTTGGTTCAATGACTTATTGAACCAAGTGAGTCCTTGAGGTCTAATAAAGTTGGCCTTCATTTTTGTTCCAGTTTTTTCAATTTCTTATATAATTTAAAACTTCTCTAAAAAAAATTGGGTAATTTTACATTTGCTAACCTGCAGTTTACTTGGTCAAGCTCGCTTGGTTCAATGATTTATTTAACCAAGTGAGTTATTAAGGTCTAAGAAAGTTGGCTTTTTAATTTTTTTTGCAGTTTTTTCACTTTCTTATATAATTTGGAGGTTCTCTAAACAATAATTAGGTAATTTTACTTTTGTTTACATGCAGTTTACTTGGTGTAGCTCATTTGGTTCCATGATTTATTGAACAAAGTGAGTCCTAAGGGTCTAGGAAAGTTAACCAAGAAATTTTTCTTCAGTTTTTTCATATTCTTATGTAATTGGAAGGTTCTCTAAAGAATAATTAGGAAATTTTCCTTTTCTGTACCAGCGGTTTACTTGGTGGAACTCACTTGGTTTAATCACTTTTTAAACCAACCGAGTCCTTCAGGTCTAATAAAGTGGTATTTCAATTTTTTTACAGTTTTTTCACTTTCTTATAGAATTTGAAGGTTCTCTAAAAAATAATTAGGATATTTTAGTTTTGTTAACCGGCAGTTGAATTGGTGGAGCTCACTTGGTTCAATGATTTATTGAACCAATTGAGTCCTTAAGGTCAAAGAACGTTAGCCTTCCAATATTTCTTCAGCTCTTCCACTTTCTTACATCATTTGAAGTTCTCTAAACAATAATTTGGAAATTTTACTTTTGCTTACGTGCAGTTTACTTGGTGGAACTCTCTTGGTCCAATAATTTTTTGAACCAAGCGAGTCCTTGAGGTCTAATAAAGTTGGCCTTCCATTTTTTTTACAGTTTGTTCACTGTTTTATATAATTTGAAGGCTCTCTACAAAATATTTAGGAAATTTTACTTTTGTTTACCAGCAGTTTACTTGGTAGAGCTCACTTGGTTCAATGATTTCTTCAAACAAATAAGTCTTTAGGGTCAAAGAAAGTTGGCCTTCAAATGTTTCTTTAGTTTTTTCTTTTCCTTATATAATTTGAAGGATGTCTAAAGAACGATTAGATGATTTTAATTTTGTTTTCCTGCAGTTTACTTGGTGGAGCTCACTTGGTTAAATAATTTTTTGAACCAGGCAAGTCCTTGAGGTCTAATAAAGTTGGCATTCAATTTCTTTTACAATTTTTTCGCTTTCTCGTATAATTTGAAGGTTCTCTAAAGAATGATTAGATAATTTTAATTTTGTTTTCCTGCAGTTTACTTGGTGGAGCTCACTTGGTTAAATAATTTTTTGAACCAGGCAAATCCTTGAGGTCTAATAAAGTTGGCATTCAATTTCTTTTACAGTTTTTTCACTTTCTCGTATAATTTGAAGGTTCTCTAAAGAATTATTATGTAATTTTAATTTTGTTTACCTGCAGTTTAATTGTTGGAGCTCACTTGGTTCAATGATTTATTGAACCAAGTGAGTCCTTGTAGTTTAACAAAATTGGCTTTCGATTTTTAAAAAGTTTTTTCACTTTCTTATGTAATTTGAAGTTTCTCTAAAGAATGATCAGGAAATTTTACTTTTGTT
>JAUELI010086485.1:0-14623 GCA_031471325.1 Catablema vesicarium
AGAATTTGAAAAATCCATGGAACTAAGGTTGTTTTCCGATTTCTCGATAATATACCGATTAAAGTGATCCCGATACCCCGTTATTAAAAACTGGGAAATGCATTTTCCGACGATCTGGAAACTCGAATTACCAAAATTTTTCCTTCCGCGCAAACCAAGGTTGCGCCTCACGGAGATACTAAACTAAGCGGATCAGTGAAGGAGTTGTGCAAAAACCTAGATCCCCTCTGGCTCCAAACCTAGATCCGCCTCTGAATCATCTCTAAATTACTGTAATTTAGAGATGATTAATAGTGTCACTGTGAATCATCTCTAAATTACAAACTTGTGGAACTGTTTCTTTTTGTAGTTGCTTATTATAGCATTGTTTAGTACTGAAAATTGCTTAGCTTCTGTTGTATGAGTACTGGCTGCTATAGAACCGGTTTCTTCTGCTAAAAAAGTGTACTTATTTATGCTTGAATAATAAAAGGAAACATAAGGAACTCCTAAAGTAAATAAAGGGAGAAAAAAGGTTTGTCTTTTTGCAAATACCAAAACCAATTCGGAAAACAACCTATTCAAGTAACATCTTTGTAATGAATCAAGCTGATGTAAATCTGGATTCATATGGAGTTTAACATTATAAATAATACAAGATTTAACATTGAATAAAAGAATCAAATCAATAAAAGATTTATCATAGATCGCTGTGATTAGCATCAAACGTTGTTCTAAGGTTATTTTGCGGTCTTTGAACAGGTTTTTAATCAATGCAATCATATGTATAAATAATGAGAATTTTGACAAATTTGTGGCGCCTACAGTAAACCAAAAACTCAAAAAATGACTAGATAAGAAGTCCCATACTTTAGGTCTTATGTATTTTTCCAAATTAAATGAATTTTGTGTGAAAATTCTCATTTTAGCCTGGTTTTAGACTGGTTCTTCGTAAAAGTTGTAAACATGAATATATGCACACCTTTTCATGTGTCTCAAATATATATGACTATGATTGTGGGTGTAGTGTTTTTATGTTTTTCGATCAGTTTCCTATATTGACATAAAACGTTTTCTATTTAAGGTGACTTGATTTTTCGGTGACCGTCAAATTGCATGAAGTTTAACATCAAAATAACATTGTTTATCGGACCTTAAATCAACCTCGACCCCTGGGCTTTTTCTCTCTCGAAAAAACCCGGGATTTGCTATCGATAGGAAACCCATGGACGTATAAGAAAAGGAGCACTCGGATATTTTCAAGATCTATTGAAGTAACCGTGCCTCGGCAAGATTTATATTCTCTCGCTGGAAAGAAAATATCGAGCCAATCTTTAGAGCAAAACGATTTTTAACAGACACGGTTCCAAAGTGGTGTGCGAAAAAAGGGTTTAATAACGTACTTTTGTTTCAGTAATACTTTGAAGTTTTGGTTAAAGGGGAACACAAGTCTAGCTTTAAGATTCTTGTTATCACTCTAGCATGTTTTAAATGATAGAACTTCAAAAATCAGGGAAGATGCTTTTTAAAGTTTTGGAAAAAGTCTCAAACCTAGACTTGTGTGCCCGTAAAGCCCGTAGCCCGTAGCTGTTATAATATAAACTTCTGAACAAAGTGATTAAAAAGAATTCTCGCACATTTTACTTTCAAACATGTATCAACTACATGCTCTGCAATTTTTAAAGGATAAGATTAAGTTTAGGAGTATTCTGAAGTGAGAACGTTAGTTTTTCTCTAATCTGGAGGCATCAGCGAAAACTACAAAGACATATATTTCCTGGAATTTCTAACAATTTCAAACTGTTTCATGTGATTACTGGGAAACTTTTCATATGCTAAAGACGCACGTTTATATTTATAAAACAACTTTTTTTTTGAATAATTTTTCATTTAAGATTATTCCTGCAACGCCCTAGGAAAATCATTTTCGAGAAGAGAAAAAGAAAGGTTTCTGTGAATAGAAGCGGTAGCTTTTAAGAACTACATATATAATAAATATTTAAAGTCAAGTTTTGGCCATACAAGTTCTCATTAAATTTATAGATATAATTAAAAGATATATAACTGCAAATATCAAATGTGTAAGAGTTTATTTTGAACATAGAATCAAGATATATATCCTCAATCTATGCTTAAAATGTTACTCCATACCATCACTTATTAGCTCATAAATATGTAGAAATATTGATTAGTCCGGATTCAGACGGGGTTGAAAACTCCATTGATGGTAGTAATCAACTGATGATCTCATTTGTTAGTATATGATACTAAAACAAAACTATTACCTCATGTAGTGTACACTACCTACGTATTTAGCAGATTATTTCGATGAAAAGAGAAAAGTTAGGGAATACCACAGCCTTAGCGTTTTGCTAAAACATATATAGGGAGACATGGTCACGTGACCCCCTGAAATTTTTTTCAAATGTACAAGATGGATTTTCAAATGTTGTTTTTCCCCTTCAGAATCTGAAATAAAGTTTAGAATTAGGTAAGGAATCATATTATTACCGATATTTCCGTTTCGGCATTCTTTGAGATTACATGAAAATGAGAACAAACTTCATTCGACTTTAGTTTTAATTTTTTTTTAGCAAAGGATGTTTAAAAGATCCGCGTTACAATCTGCAGTAAATAAGATATATCTACACTGCTACACATTACAGCTAGATATTCATTACTTGAACTATTTAAATGCATCTCGACACTACATGTGCAAACAGTAAACGCAAGAAAATTTTATATGAACTTTATGTATGTTTTATTCACTATCGATAGAAAATTTCATGTTCGATCAGATCTTGAGTTTGGAAGAAACAGGAGGAGGCTGCTTTTAAGAACAACGCATAAGATCAATAATTGAACGAGAAATATTATTAGCAGTAATACAGAGAAATTTTATGTATAAATAATGGATAATTAATTATTTATAAAAATATTAACCGAGAGTTCGTCAAATTCTGACTAAACATAATCGTATCTTACCGATAAAAGCGCATGCATTTTTCGGTTATCAAATAATCCCATGTTTTGTTTACTATTGGTAATTACTATTTACTATTTACTATTCATATGTTTTCATGCATGTTTAGTTACAAAGAAATCGTTGCAAAATATTTATAGATATGTTAGATTATTCTTGCAACATCCTAGAATAACTGATTTTTTAAAGAGACCTTAAAAGAAATGGTTTTCTGTGCCGAAGAGGTGCTTTTTATGAATGCCAGACAGAATAAATATGGAAAGTGCGTCATAGTTTAGCCATACGAATTATTATCAACTTTATAGATATAATTAACAAAAGATATCATTATGAATATAACTGCAAATATCAAAAGTGGAGGAGTATTTTTTGAGTATAGAATCGGAATATATAGCATGAATCTAAATCACAAGAGTTTCTCCTTCACCGAACTTATCAACTCATATATGACCTCATGTTTTATTTACTATTGATATGAAATCATCGCATGGTGAAATCAGATGTTTCTATTTGTATTCAATTTAAAAGAAGGGTTGTGCATATGGATAATACATATAATATAAATACTTGAACAATCTTTGAACAGATTAATTTTTTTCCACAGTTATACTGAAAGGTAACACAGTAATAATTATCTGATCAGGAATTATTGATATATTTACAATAGTTGAAATCAGATGTTTCCATTCGTGTTTAATTTGAAAGAACCTGTTTTGAATTATTTAAGAACAAGATAAATACTCGAACGAATAATGTTATGGCTGTGTTCATTTTTCGTAGTTATACAGAAAAGTAACACATTAGTAATTATCTAATCAGGAGGCATGGATATATGCACAATAGTTTTAGTAGTCCTTGCTAAATGTTTGATGAAAACAGAAGCAAAATGTGGAGAAGTGAAAATAAATCCATATTATGATGAGAGAACTATTTATGCTCATTATATGTTGTTGTTACCATTGACAACTGACTCACAGAAAAACCAATCATACAATATACCTATGATCAATAGAGAAATGGCATATAAAAAACAGTATCGAATAGATCGAAATATTTGGAAGACTTATGACTATTGTAGTGACCAAGGAGTCTTACTGGATATATTGATGGTGATTATGCTTGATAACGAATATGATCCAAATATATATATCGTATTATATGGAACAGCTGACCTTATCAAGTTAACACAAGCAATGTTAACTTATGTAAAAAAAAACATTAATTTGGATATTGCGTATATTACAGATGTTTATAACACTGGCATCAGTACATATTCGAATAAAGACATGAAAGTAGCTATAGAAAAAGAATTTGGAATATTGGAATCTCTTTCTGGAGCTATTGATCAATATAATTCTGTTACATTTATTGTAAGCTCTTGTTATAAGGACAACGATACGTGTAAGTGTCTACCAATAGAAGAACAATTATTAAATCGTCCAAACGTTTATCTTTTTTACTACATTGATATCTCTGATATAGAAAGATTTATTTATTTATTATACAAAGAAGAATATTCTACTAATGTAGTGATAGAAATGAGATCACGTAATGGGGAAGATAAAGAATACTTTTATTCAATCTGGAGAAAGTATTTGTTTTATCGTGATAATGTATACTTTGACTATTTTATACCACGCGGATACTTTTCATATCGTTTAAGCTGCAATGAATCGCAATGGATTCGAAAAATTGATAAAACTATTCTTTGCCAGAGTAAATCTGAGGTGAAAGTTCCAGAACTAATTAACTACAGTGGAAGAAAGGAAACACATACAAATAGAGAAAATTATACCTGCAAACCTGTATGTAAACGTGGAAAGACTATTTATTTTGATAAAAATAAATTTTTATGGGAATGTCAGGCTTGTACAAATAATTCTGTCAAAAATACTGTTGGTAACCATAAATGTCAGCAATGTTCGCGTGGATGGAAAGCTAATTTGAATAAAACAATTTGCCACGACACCTACCACAACTTGTCATTGCAATTCACAGACAAGTCAAGCGTTATTATGATATCTGTATCTGGATTTATGTTAAGCAGCATGTCATGTGCAGTATTTTTGTTCATAAAACATAACGAAACACCTGTTGTAAAGTCTTCAAATTTGTTGTTGACATCAATTCAACTCATATGTCAGTTGTTGATTGTTGTTATAATGCCGTTTATGTTTATTGGAGATCCGAACACTTTGATTTGCGTATTACGTCCAGTAAGTATTGGTATTTTATTAACCATATCTACTGCTATTACAATGAGCAAGTCCAGAAGCATTATCAGAATATTTAAAAGTGGAATTAGAATGACCAAGAAGGACAAAATGGAAATAAAGGTTATTGAAATATTTATTTTAATAATGTTTGTTGTTATTGATTTGGTTATTTCGATAATTTCATTCCAGTTCGAGAAACCCACGGAAAATTATTTCATATCCGACAAAAAAAAAACTCGTGAAAGATATTGTAACACAGACATTCATATCGTTGTGCATTTTGGCTATATATTTATACTATTGGTATTAAACTCCGTACAAGCAATACGATCGAGGCATTTACCAGCAAATTTTAAGGAATCGAGAATTATAATGTTGGCAAATATATTGTCTACAATTGTTGCTGGTAACGTTATATGGTTGTCATTCTTTCAACGAAATTATTATTGGAAATCAATATTTATGTTTTACGCAATATTCTTGTTGAATGCAATTTCCTTCATTATATTGTACAGTTACAAGGTGTTTATCATATTATTCTTACCAAGTTTGAATACCAAAAAATACTCTAACGAATGTATCATGAAAAAAATACAAAAACAAGCAAAACAAATTTCAACAAAGTAGACGAAAAACATCATTATATACCATATTAAAAAGTAACATTACCATAAATAATCTTAACATTTTTTTTTTCAATAATCGCAGCGTGAAATACCACCGAATACGGTCCCGTATATTCCCGTATACGGACTGCGTGACAATTTCAAAGAATATTTCAACCAATATTTCTGGGACGTTATTAGTCAAGTAATCAAACTTACCTATTCATTTCCGAATTTTCGTCACATTTTGACTTTGACGCTTGACAAGCAGTTAAAATATCAATATATGTTTGGAATGTCCTGCCCTAATTTGCTACTGATGACATCATGATAACTTTATAGGCCAATATATGCTTATGCTTTCTTTTAGAGTTTGGCATCAGAGGTTTGCAAGCAATTGTAGAATTTGACTGGGATCCTAATGCCTTTTTAAGAGGACTAAGAAGTTTTTAGGTTGCTATTGTGATTACACTACCAATTACCCAGTGGGCACAAACCTGTTCAAAATCCGCAAAATAAGCTTAGAACAACGTTTGATCAAACGTTGTTCTAAGGTTATTTTGCGGACTTTGAACAAGTTTTTGACCACTGGGTAGGAATTTAAATCTTTTTTTAAATAGTCAACAATTTTGCTGTTTGAAGCAGTTTAGTATTCAGGCATCTTGAATTCCAATGTTCCAGTCATTTTATTTACCAACATTTTTCATAAGATTAAACTTCGTTCTTTTGCAACTTTTTCATTTGAATCAATTAATTATACAACCTCGTTCTTAGGGCTTCTTCTCTTGAAAATCGGAAAATGATATTCATAGCCTCGATTGGAGTCTGCAGTTAATTTTGGAATTAAATATACATAAAACTGTGAAGAATGATCGCGTAAAAATACATTAGGTACAAAATGTAGAAAGAATTTAAAGTCAACATTTAAAGACAATTACAATCATATGCATTATTAATGTAGGGGATAATTGCAAATAACCACTGTAATGGAGAGGCTTTTAAGTAACGCAATGTTTAAAAATACCTCCTTCAGAGTGATTATTTTATCATCAAACACTGCTTAATGATATAAAATAAATATAGCCACAGTAGTTCCCTTTTATCTAAGAGTAACCAAAGGTTGGATATCTGGGCTCATACCCAGTGTGCAAAAACATGTTCAAAGTCCGAAAAATAACCTTAGAACAACGTGTGGTCAAACGTTGTTCTAAGGTTATTTTGCGGGCTTTGAGAAGGTTCTTGTCCACATTAGATATTAGTACAGTTATATCCAGCTTTATTACCGCATTTGTAGAAGACGAATTTTGAGTCTGCTCACTCTTTCACTAAGCCTATTTTTTACCTTTTAGTTTACATGTGCTCTTCATCAAGAAAAACTGTTGACTTTTTTTTAAACTAATGCAATGTTCACTATCAGAAGTCTAGTATACTGGTAACCGTAGGGCTGGATATAAGATCTGGCAAGTGCTGTAAATATATTTCATGCATATATGCTCGAAAATCAAGATTGTATGAGTGAAAACTTGCGTCATGACGGTCCTATTACTTGTTAACAATATTGTGTTTTTAATATAGAAAGGTAATAACGTCCCAGGTACGCATTACAAAAGGAAGGGTCGAAATAAATAAAAATGAGCTTTGTGAGGGAGTATGACGAGCATAGATTTAGGTTACATAGCCTGAATCCATGCACCAAAATCTCTCCCCCACATTTGCTATTTACGGATATTTAGAGCCTTGTAACAGTGAGTAAGGGTAAGAGTTTATTCTTTGATGTCCATTCACGTGACTAATAAACAATACGTCACAGAAACATAAGGCTAGTTAGCAAGTCATCACGAGAATAACGTAATTTCTTCGCAGCTACCATATACATCAAATACATCATGGTAGCCATGACTATAACCACTGATCCAGAAAAATGATGAGTCATTGTCTATTTGTAAATGAACATCGTAATTTGGATCCATTAAAATTGTAAGTATAGAGTCCATATTGAATGCAGACAATGAAATAGGAACCTTTCGACGAATCTAGAAAAAGGAAATTCACATAAGAGAGATAAGTATCCAGTTGAGACGTGTCCAGTTTTAACCAGGTCAACCAGCACACTCAAAAAGTAATTATTTTTTTTGTTTAATCCCCTTAGAATAATGGTACCTAGGAGCAAAATATTTTTACAGAGCAGTATCACCATCCTCTTCATCTCACCTTCAACTTCCCATCACCCTAAAACACACTTGGGTAAATTGCTATTTCCCAGTAGGCAAAAACCTGTTCAAAGTAGTCCACAAAATAACCTTAGAACAAAGTTTGACCAAACATTGTTCTAAGGTTATTTTGCGGACTTTGAACAGGTTTTTGTCCATTAGGTTAAGATTAAAAATAATGCAAATGGAGATCACTAATCAATGAAGGGTTGATTACATACAAGGGTCAAAATAAGTAAGGATAAGTTCAGTAGAGGAGAGATATTTGAGCAAAGATTAAGGCTGCATAGCCTGAATCTAAGCTCAAATATCTCTCCTCCACCGTTGGTATTTACACTTTATTTCGAACCTTGGCATACACTCTCTTACGTCTACGAATCAATATATACACAACAAAGCTTTTGGCTATAAAACACAGTATCTTCATCAAACTACACATCACATTGAGCATTGCATATCGTTGAAGCTTCATGCTGATTGGTTAACGGTTTAGACAATAAACCAATACGAAAACAGCCATCAAACTTCTTGTTAATGTCGCTACACATTATCTGCAATATTTAAGATAACATAAATTGATTTCTGCTATGAAAGGTGAAAGGTGAAAGATGAATCTTATAGCGAATCAAATCGTGCACAATAGGCTCAAATTTAGTCAAAATTCGTGAACTAAACATAACAGCATATATTAAATGTGAGAGAGGATTTCGACCAAAGATGCAGGCTAGTTAGTTAGACTTAATTTTTTTCCAGCTTGTTTTTATTTTTGAAATTTTCTGATCACAAATTCGATTTTTTTCACCAATTTATATTTGTCTGTCTTTATTTTGACCTTGATGCTCTTAATAGCTCTTATATCCAGCCATATCAAGGTTCGTAATAACTGTAAATAACAAGTGTGGAGGAGAGATATCTGAGCATAGATTCACGTCCTCATAGACTAAGGTGATAAACAATAAAATACAAGTTATGGTTGTTAAATGTTTTGCAAAGTCATTAGTTTCAACCAAATGGCGTGTCGTTATTAAGACGTAACATACAACCACCAACCCAATAAATCTAATACCAATGAGCACTGATATTAGCAAAGCAACCAGATTTCTTACTGTTAACCCTATCCACCTGGGCTTTTTTGATGCTTGAAAAGCTGGGGGAAGGGGGGGCATAAAGTGCCTCCCACGATAAAACATGAACCATAAAAGCTATGATAATCAAACTTTGCACACTTAGAAACCAATCTATTGTGAACACTTTCCAAAAACAATTAGGTCGACCACCTCCATAATGACGTCATAGTTAGAAAATTTGTAAGGCTATAGTGTTTTGGTCCTCAAAATAGGGTGGTCCGCAAAATACACATTCTGGTCTTCAAAATTGCTCCATTATGATTCTCATAACATACATATTGGTTATAATTCAACTTTATGCAAGTAGTACTAATAAACTTAGCATTTACCCTATTTATCAGTATATTTGTATGTTTTTATTGTTACCCACACGTCATAAAATAGCCAAACCCTAAAATTTACTGAGTTTTTCAAAAAAAAAATTATTTTTAAAGAATAGAATAAATTTTAGAAATTCTCTCGAAAAATCTAAGGAAAATCTCTATCTGTTACTTAAAAATGTTAATTTTCCGCGGGCACTTTGTCCCCCCCCCCCCCCCCCCAGGCGGAATAGGGTTAAGAGTGACAATACATCCTTTCTTATCTGTGTATGAATAATTACCACAACTTTTACATTATGGTTGCATGTTTCCAGTGGTGTAGTCATTTCCTGACCAGTTTTTACATGTTCAACAACAAGCAATTCCAGAAGCCACAGCATGTTGCCCCGTTACATATTCCTTAGAACAGCTGGATGTTTATATGCTTCTGATTTCGTGAACCATTTTGGCCATTCATTATTATCTTCCTCTAGTTCAAAAGTACTATGACCGTCTTTGCTGGACCAGTTTCCAACCGAAGCATAATAAAATATTTGTTATTTACAATTAAATCGTAAATTTTCAATTGTGTAAAACGTTTCTTTGGGATCACCAAAAGAGTCGAATAAAATCGTGAGGTTATGTTCGTTAACAAATATCATATTGAATATTTCTGTAGTCAAACTCTCTGTATTCATTACTGTATTGTGACATGAACAATCTTGGCGAGTACAAGTTTTATTTAAGTACGCAACTGCAGCATGACATAACGCAGTAACAGCGTTCATTAAATTCTCAAGATAGCCTGGAAATACTGACAATTTTTACATAACTTTGGATACAGTAACTTTACAAGGTGCATCAACTGAATTATTGCCAGTCAACATCTTCTTATCCCCACTGATACACGTAGGTTTACAGGTAAAGTTATTTTTAAGGTATTGCTGTGACCACAAATTACATTTTCACTCGTTTTCAATTTCCTTACGCGTATATTGGAGCAAATTAGGTCTTATTGTATATGACTTTAGTGAAATTGAGAGCAGTCCGTGGAGTTTATCTTGCAATATCATTGACAATGTGATTGCAAGAGGGTCCCATGCCCCACTGGTTAACAGACTTTTTTTAATCCTCTTTCACGAGCTTCTTACAGTATTTTATCTCCAACTTCTTGCACATAGCAAAACAATACCACCACTCTCGCTTTCTTTGCTTTAAAGATTTTAGTAACAACTTCTCTGATAGTAGCATCTAGTTTGTCTGATTGATACGTAATATATTCATCATACGAAATGCATCCATTGCGTTTTAAAGCCAGTGATGTTAAATCTACAACACCAAGTTTACCATAGTCATCGTCAGAGCCAACTGCAAACACATAATTCCAATTAAACTTCTCAATGATGTCAAGCATTGCAGATACTTGACTTGTATCAGAAGGTATTGTACGAAAGAATGATTTATAAATACCTTCCTTGCTGAGTAAACGACTAGAAAAAGCTTAACTTACTCGTGGTATGTAATTAAGAGACATCAAACTGGCCATCGGTATCGTTTTAAAACTCATTTCTGTACCAATCATAGCGGTTACTTTCGTTCCGCCGCAATTTTGAAAGTCTGTTCGACATACCGGTTCTGGTCGATAAACTGATGTAGCTTCGATACTTTTTGCTATTGTGACTGGCAAACTTTTACAAATATCATCTAACTGTAAACCAAATTTTGCATTGACAATAGATCACTATTAACCTTTTGAATACCATACTGAATAGCATATACTTTAACAAGACCATCTTTTGTAACTGTATCACAAGTAGCTCCACTTGTAAATGTAATTAATGCTTGTACAGTGTAGTTCCCATTTTGTACAGTGGTCATACATCTTTTTTGTTTACTAAACCATCGTAATATGATATGCCTTTGCTTGGGCAACTTTGTCAAAAAACCCCTTCAATAAATATCAGCGTGAACAGTAATGTTTTTAGCATTTCTGTCAGTGAATGAATCTCCTCTACTAGGTCACTTGTTATTTTTTATTTCATATGTTATCTAAAATACAAAGCTCAATCTTTGAATATTATCGAGAAGAATTTGATATACTTTAGGAAAGTCCTATAAAGAGAAGACGAAGATTAGAGAAGATATGAACCATAGCAGTCATTTATTCTATATCTTGTAAAGGCGATCCAGATTAGTGTTGATTTTGAAAAGTGTCAACCTCGTTCCCTGGACCTTTCGATTAGACAAAAACCCTTGGGAACAAGGTTGGGAAAGTGTCAAAAAATGGGGCGAAGCTCATGTTCTGGAAGATTACTCGCAACAGTGTTAATAGTTTATTTCTAATTCTAGTTTAGAGCTGCAGATACTCGCCAGTTTTTAAACGTCATAACGACGTCAAAACTTCAAGATGTGCTCAGTTGTTGAAGTTTTTAATCATTGTGTATAGTAAGATGTGCGTTACAATTTAGGCAATGTAAGGCAATGTAAGAGAATTATTTATAGAAAAAAAACATTTTGATGCAATAGAGTACTATCATTAGTTTTCCAAACAAAAAATTAATTAATTTAAATTTTGTATTTTATGCTAGGCAAATTAATTTACCAAACGAATTCACTTCCTTATCGAAACATTTACTCGAATTTGCAGCAAACGTTGAGTAATAATTTGTGAGAATTTAATCAGACTACATAACCTTATTCTTTGCTCGAAAATCTGTCCTCCACTATGAAATTAAAACATCCGCTGCTCAATTTATAATAATAATCATCTTCTTCGAATTCAGTAATTAATAATAATTAAATAATAATTGCAGTGCTGCCGCTCTGGAAGGACGTAATAAAGAAGGTATCTCGCGGTTATACTTGAATCTAATACAATGCTTTCATGAATACCTCAAGTAATTTAAGCCGTATTATTTTTAAATGCAAAAGACATCTGTGATGAATTGAGTTATACTTTCTTTTCTCTAAACGTTGAATCTTATATAGTACTAAAAGGAAGGACAAAAATAATGAACTTTTGGTAAATAGATTTGTATAAATAATATACACGGCGTGAAATTTGTCGAGTACAGAACCGTATATTCCCGTATACGGACTGCATATTGCCTTATAAGGAGATGAAATCTCATACCTGTCTTTCAGACCGGTATGAGACTCGTACCGGTATGAGTTTCATATCGGTCTATTCATGTAAACAACATCGAGAAATTGGCCAGAGACCGATATGAAAATATGCAACTCGTACCGGTATGAGTTCATATCGGGTCTCATGTAAACACCCCCTTAGATGCAAATTAAAAATTGGAGAATTAAATATTTTATCACATGAATAAATAACATGCAATATGGTACATCCGTTGTTTTCTTTCTTTTTCGTTCTTTATCTTTTTATCTTTATTTTTAGCAATCAATATTTGTTTCTGATTCTGTTGAGGTGTCATTTTTGACGATAGATTCAGGCTACATAGCTACATAGCCTGAATCAATGCTTCAAAATCTCGCCTCAATATTTGATATTTATACATAACGTTTAACCTTCCGTAAACAAAACAAACAAACAAAACAATCATTTTTTACTGGATTTACCCAGAATAAATTGTAAAGGAGAGACATTTGAGAGTATATTAAAGCTATGTGGAATTAACCCAGTTGCTTAACAAAAACCGGATTTTCAGTAGTCAAAGTTACTTAGTAGTGGCTTAGTTAACACTAATATTTTTTTCTTTTCCAACATTTGGACTAAGAATTATTTTATTTCTTTTCATCATGTAGGTATCTCTCATACTTTCATAGTATACATATATAAAACACAGCAGAGTACACCCTTTTTAGGAAGAATCACTATTAATCACCTCTAAAATTATAAACTTATGGAATTGCTACTTTTTGTAGTTGCTTATAATAGAATTGTTGAGTATTGAAAGTTGCTTAGCTTTTTTTGTCTGGGTACTGGTTGCTATAGAACCGGTTTCTTCTTCTAAAAAAAGTGTACTTATTTTTGCCGGAATAATAAAAGGAAACATAAGGAAATCTTAAAGTAAAAGAAGGGAGAAAAAAGGTTTATCATTTTGCAATTACTCAAACCAATTCGGTAAATAACCTATTCAAGTAACCTCTTTTTAATGAATCAAGCTGATATGTAAATATGGATTCATATGGAGTTTAACATTATAAATAACACAAGATTGAACATTGAATAAAAAGAATCAAACCAATAAAAGATTTATCATTGATCGCCGTGATTAGCATCAAACGATGTTCTAAGGTTATTTTGCGAACTTTGGTCAAGTTTTCAATCACTAAGTGTAGTGTTTTTATATTAGTCGATCAGTTTTCTACATATTGGCATAAAACGTTTTCTCTTCGAAGTGACTTGATTTTTCGGTGACCGTCAAATTAAATGAAGTTTTTCAACATCGAAATAACATCGTTTATATGACCTGAAATCAACCTCGACCCCTGGGCTTTATCTCTCTTGAAAAAACCTGGATTTGCTATCGATAGGAAACCCATGGACGTTTAAGAAAAGTCGGACTCAGATATTTTCAAGATCTATTAAAATAGTCGTGCCTCGGCAACATTTATATCCTCTAGCTGGAAAGAAAACATCGAATATAATTGGCTTAAGTGAAAGATTATAGTTAAAAGTACAAAAACGACTACAAATTTATCAATAAAATTATCACTTCTTCTATCCAATTTTCAAGATATTTCACACTAAGATAGTAGGACGTTTAATCTAAGTGACTGCAAATTTCAGCGTGCAAAAGATTTTTATATGAAAAATTAATTTTGACATTATTTTTGAAAAAGCATAAAACATTGCATAAAAAAAGTTATAACGAGTCCTATTCTCAACAATAAACGCCTGTTTTAGAGCGAAACGATTTTTAACGGACACGGTTACAAAATATTGTGTGAAAAAAGATTTTATTAACCTACTTTCGCTTCAGTAATACTTCAAAGTTTTGGTTAAGGAATAACTTGTAGCTCTGTATAATATAAACTTCTGAACAAAGCGATTAGAAAGAATTCCCGCACACTTTATTTTTTATACAATTTTTAACCCTATTCATACCGGGATATTTTGAACTCCTATAGACCGGGGGGGGCTGATTCAGCCCCCCCCCCTATATATCTTTTGAACCATATGTGCTATATACATGAAACTTCGCAGAGTTGTAGTCCAACTGATGATGAAC
>JAUELI010087594.1:2522-14616 GCA_031471325.1 Catablema vesicarium
TAAACTAAATATTTGCAGGATATTACCAACAAACATAGCTGATTATAGCTGGAAAAAACAAAATTCAAATAATTCTACAAATTTCATCAGACCGTATTATGAATATGTAACTCATGTATGCGTTATTTAATCTAACAGCTCGTAGGATAAAATTATTTATAATAAAAAAAAGAAACTCTTACATATTATAATAAAAAAAAGCATTTTACATAATGAAAAAGGTGATACAACTCACAAAGATAACAGTTTACCTTATTTCCATGCTTAGGTAGCATTAACCCTATTTTGGGTGAAATTTCACAATGAGATTGCAGAAAAGTTATTTGAATGACTGTAAAATGTTTTGAGACAAAACTAGTTAACCAGGCCTGTATATTTTAGTTTATTCATTTGCCTTTATGTTCTTTTATGTTTTTCAACTTATTTTCAATTATTATTTTTGAACTAAATTATAATAAGTTGGAGAAAACAATTGCCAATATAACTACTATATGGCATAAAAAGAGAAAGGAGTTGTGTCCATAACTATGTCTACTGTAGTTATATTTCCTGTTGTTATTAGAGTGTAGTAAACAAATATAAACTATAAAAGTGCAATATTCTTTCTAATTTTAATCACAAAGGAATATTTTTTGCTAGTGAATATGTTTTATCTTAACTTATTTTTAAGAACTAACCACAGGTACCCAAACTCTTTTTAATGATACTGGTAGAAAGAAGTAGAAAACATACCCATGAAGGGAGATGAGGGAAACAACAGCTTGGTTGCTTTTGTTATCTTGATCTGAAACTCTAATCTGATATTCCCAATGTTGTTGAAAATTGTTCGATATATATTGATTTTCACTATTACCACTATTACCAACAAAAATCCAGTCATCGGTACCAATAAGTCTTCTTTCTATTGTGTATACAGCTTTATGGCCATCCCATGTAATTTTACAAGAGGTTTCTGATAAGCTGTACATTTGAACATTTGTTATTTTATTACTAAAATAGAATGGAACCAAATTTGAAGTAATTCTTTAAATATAATAGTGTAAATAATTTGGTTTTTCGAACGCAACACAAAAAAATCTAAGTGTCGAAAATTGGTGCCTCTTCACATACCTAAAAACTAAAATTGAAAATCGAAAAGCTTTTTGGAAACACATGCAATTGCAACTTAGTACTCGGGTTCTTAGAATTCAATCGAATTGTGCTGCTATTTTATTTGCTGCTTGAATTTTTTAGCTTTTTAGAACAGTTGAAGCTACAAGTTTGGGTAGCAATTTTCCTTGTCTATAATATAACCTTCACAGATATTTCTATAGCCTATGCAAAAACCTGAACCACATCAGTGATGCATTTCATTGAAGAAGATATTATTGTTACAGTATAGAAAAAGACTTCATAAACCAAATTAAATACGTACATTCCTGAATCCTTGGATAAAATAACTAAAAAAGAGAAAGAAAAGTAAACAGATTCAAAATAGTATATTGGAATGCGTCTTCTTTTATTTCTCTCCGGAGAGAATTAATAATCTTGATGGAAGGGTCATTGTGCATAGATTTTGTAAGATATACTCTTTATCTCTGTATTTATTTTTTTGGTGCAAACCAAGAATAATATTATTTGGGGGGAATAAAAATATTCTGGAAGGGACAGCAGCTAGGTATATATCTATCAAAAACAGGTTGGGTTAATGTAGGAGGAAAAATTAGTTGTCCACGAAATCGGTTCACCGTTGTGTAAATTGACCTAACCTAGAAATTCAATATTCAAAATTATAAAATTACCTACTTTAAATTTCAACAAATTTTAATGAAGAAGTAAATTTAACTGGTTCTCTTCGCAGAAAAATTCACTTACAAATCATTAGCGTACTTACATAAATAGTTTGTGACCTATAAAAATTAATTCTCTTACTTTTATGAAAATATGATATATCTGTAGCTGTAGATTTGCCAAAATGAATTGTCGTTAAAACCGAAAACACATATTCTTCTCCTTCCACCAGATCAGTAAATGCATATGATGAATCAAAAATAGGTTTTGATGTGAATTCCCAATGATCCGAATTTTCTTTTTTCCTCATCACAATATATTCATATGGACTTTGATTCCATTTCAATACAGCACTTGTCGAGGTTTGAAAAGTACATTTTAAACCATATGGTGGTTCAAATCTATAAAATAATGAAATAAAGTTAAAACTTCAACAATATTAATTTCATAAAATTTCCATGAAATTGTAAACGAAATAAAATGAGATAAATTTTGTTTTACTTAGTTGAGATTAAATATGCACGGTATCCGTTCTGAATAACACTTATCTTGTGTTTTAAGGGAAGAGTAGAACATAACCGCATTGCTGCTCATAGTTTGATAGAAAAATCACTATTCGAATCATTGTTGTTAAGAGTGTTTGCTCACGAAGAAATTTGCTCCGTGAAAAACAGCCTTCATTAGAGATTCAGATAGACAATAGTTCTCCATACTTTTATTGTTAGAAAATTAGATACAGCAAGTTAAACAGTTTAAGATGGCGAGTGATAAGATAAAAGAGAATGCTAATGACGAAGATTTATTGTTTTACGTGGAGAAAATGTTGGGGTACAGTTTCTTTAAATAACTTTTTTAATAATGGTTCAGTGAATATGATTTTTTGTGACATTTTCTAAAAACTTCTGCAAAGTTTCAACACCGCAGTTGCCATATCCTTATTTGAGGACATCTTTTTGTGACGACATGACGGTTTTTTAAATTTTATCAAATTTGGCACGTCGTTACTCCCTGAAACAATTATTGGTATGAAGGCTGGAAGATATGTGAAATTTCAATGTTTTATCTAACAGAAAATCAAAACAGAATGAAATTATCTTTAGTTGAACTCTTTGGAATAGAATTTTAAAAGAGTCGGTTTTTAAATCAAAAACAGCAATTTTTGAACATTTTTGTTGACGTCAGCACAACGTGCAGCCATTTTGAGTTTACTTGCACCCACTTTGTTCCTTTCATTACCAGCAACATGTTTGCCAAATTTTATAGCCATTGCACTTATGCTTCCTGAAATATTGTGGGGTGACACAATGTCTCTCCCCAGTTCTAAGAAGATCAAAATAGCCCAGTCTTAATAAGACAAAGTGAGTGCACGACAACCCACACATATGCATAAATTGTTTGAGAAGAGGACTTACGGCAAAGTGTACCCTTTATCTTCTATAATATAAACAGGATCCATGTCAGCTGCATGTGAAAATAGTTGTTTATATTCTCTTGATTCATGATTGATATAAACATATTCTTTACCGTTCTTAGGAGTATGACTTATCACATTATCTGTATCATCAATCGCACAATCACATATAATGCATTCCTGTATAACGTTTTGATGAATAGATTCTGACAATGCTTGGTGTATTACAGGCGGCATTTGCTGCGATTCAATGATATCAAAATGATTAGTGTAAATAATGAACAACTCTGAAGTGCACCTGCAAATAGTTTCCAGGAAAGTTTGTTGCTGACTTGAATTTCCAGATGGGATGAAAATAACTACTTGTTGGTATTCTAATCCTCTAGCACCTTTATTATCTGTGATGATATCATACCCATCAGGAATATCTTCTAATTTATTTCCTTTTCCATCAATCAAATTATATCCGGATAAAGGATGGTAGTTAACAAAGTCTTTATCTAATAATTTCAGAACATTTAAACATAATTTGAACTCTTCACTGAACTTACATAACCAAAGCCTTTCACAGCCTTTAGAAAAAAGAAAATGTTTGAAAATCAAAGCAAGTTTAGGTAGACAGTCAGATTCTGTGGTTGTTTGCTCATTAAAATATACGAGTTTTGGAATTGCTGAATCAATTTTATGACCTATTTTATTGCAATTTCTACATGAGTATTTTGTGTCAGTCCTGTTTGGTTCACTGGAAGATGTTTCATATACTTGCCACTCATCCAACAGGATTTGTGTTTGAAATATTGATTGATCATCTTCTCCATATATCACAGTCTCAGGTGCAATTTCGCTTTTGATGTTATTTTTAATGATGATTTTATCGTTTTCTTGGACATCAACTGTAGTATCATTCTCAACTATAGTTTTTGACCCGGCGATTCAGGTAGTTTTACGATAGAAGGATTATTTAGTTTCTGCCCAAATTTGCTAGTATGATCAATGGAATTTGTAACTTCGTTGGTGGTAGTATCAGTAGCAATTTGCAGAAAAGCAAAATTTGATTCTGTTGAGCGCATGTGTTGACTCAATGTGAAACATTGCATTTCTTTTATACGTTTATAAGCATTAACCTCACTCTTTGAAATCTCTTTTGCATCAGATAGAACTGTATGCTGCTTTTCCAATGATTGCGAGAGCAACAGAACAACGGAAGGTTTCCATTCATCTCTATCCAAAATAGTATTAAGACACTCAGCATCATTGTTATTTAAATTTTCTAAGTTGAATTCATCTACAATGAAGTGGACAGTGGAAATGCCACATTTCAATTTGATTTCCTCAAATAACTGTGAAATTGTCGGTATTTTAGGAAGCCCTAAATACACTTCAGCAAGCTCTCTTAAATTGTAAGAATAAAAATTTTGATTTTGAGTTGTTTGTTTTATATTTTCCACCATCTTTTTCATTTGCAAATTTATCAAACTGAAATTATCCCAGCAGATATAAAATGTGTGGTTTCTTGTGCTAGATTCCAGTCTTGAGAGTTCTTGCAGTTGACACTGTCCTAAAATATTTATATTTCTTCTTATATTCAAGAACATTGCACACGTATGGTAGAATGTTTATAAACAGTGGATTTTTTAATTACGATCGTAACAAATGTAGATGAAAAAACATTAGGAAAATAAAAACTAAAGGTACATTAAAGGACCTAATATTTACTTCATATTTAATTTTTACGCTTATAGTTTTTTATTTTTTTTGACCAATAATATGTTAGGGATTTTAAAAAATATGGAGTATCAGGAAAATTTAGTTGAAATATGCATACAATGAGCTGCAAATGTTAATACTACTCATGAAGTTATTAATTTTTTAAAAAATTAAAAAGTATATAATAACTTTTTGGTGTCAAAGGTATAGCCTTTTGAAACATGGCTTTGAAGAATTTTAATCTTAACCCAATTTCTACTAGGCTTTTTTGGGCTGTTCAGAACTAGGACCCCTCCCTCAATAACTTTTCATAGAGATGCACTTGTGTCATGAAACTTGGCAGGTAATACCCCCATTGTATGTTGTATCTTATGGCGACTTCAGATATTAGGTGATTATTTTTGCTGAAGTTAGCATTTTTATTTAGGTACAAAAATATCATGTATCAGCTTATCTCATTAATTATTCATAAAGTGGCTCATTTTGAGCATTGTAACTAATATTTTCCTTTTCCACTTTTATTTATCTTTTTGATGATCTTAATGATATTAGTGAGATTAATATTTTTTGGTCATTTTTTGAGTGATACTACCTGCTGAAAAATAGAAAATATAGTCCAAATGGGACCGAATATCTGAAAAAAGTTTTTACGATTATTTGAATCAATAAATTTCAGGAAAATCACACAATTTATGGCTGCCTGTATTATTTGAAAAGTCTTTTGTAGAATGTGATTCTATAGATTAAACCTTTTGATAAATGCATCTGTTATTCCAAAAGAATATTATTCTGTTTTTAATAAATTTTCGTGCATTTAGGTTGCGATTAGATTTTAAATTTTAATAATATCAGATAACCTACCAATTAAAGACTTTCCTGCACCAAAACCACCAAAAACAATCTTCTTCAAACTTTTGTCATGCGCTACTTGAAATTGTTTAAATGTGAGAAATAGGTTCAAAATATCTTGATGTTGCCATCCGTCTTTTGCATTATCACCTCTGAATTTTGGAAAACTTGTTTGATAATCAGCGATATTTTTTTGCCTTGTTGCTATGAATCCAAAAAAACAACTAATAATTTGTATAAAATCATCAAAGTCTTCCTCTGAAGAACAATTTTTGGAAGAGAGTGTTGTCCACCATTCTCTGAACTCTTTGGTTGTATGTAGAATATTTTTATCAATTACACAATTCTTGTGATCAGTTTGCCTGTTTAAAGAAATGTTCGGGGACAAAACAATATTCGCGAAGGTTATACCAACACTGTTACAAAGACGTCGATTTAAAAATAGAAGTAATTTTAAATCAGATATTCCATTTATTTCTTCTTCATAAATTGCTGCTATATTTTTACTCTCTGTTATTCGGATGTTCAGTATTAGTTTGTGTTTAGTATCTAACAGAAGCATTCTTTTTTCTCTACATTGAAGGTCTGCATCTGATGGAATCAATAAATCAGCAAGCAATTTTTGGTATAGTTTATAATCGCCAAGATGTAGCCTGACATGATTTACTAAGTCATATTGAGTAATCATGTAAACATTTTCTGTTGAATCAAAATGACCCAGTAGTTTTTTTGCTAAAACAACATTAGAGAAACGATTTTGATACTTTGGAGGAGGAAATATAAGTTTTTGTTCTTGCATGTAGTATTTTTGAAAATAGTTTTTACATCTCTCATCCCAATCCTTCAATGTTATATCATTCTTCATGTTGCATCCCGATACATAAGATATTGTTTCATTTTTGTTTAAACGAGATACTTTACTTTGTTGAATGACATCTGAAATCTCTACACTAGCATAAGATTTTATAATGTACCACAAGTATTCCGTCTTAAATTCGTAAACACGACAATCATCTAAAATAGAATTGAAACCTGTTGAAAAAACATAATTACGATCAAAATAACACCAATAGAATTAATGAATTACTCAACCTTCGTAAGCCAACTGAAATCTAAATTCTATTTGTTGGAAAGAAGAATCAATTGGGAACAAACGTTTTGAATAACTCGCGTGGTTATATAATTCTATGAATGATAAAATAAGAATCATACAAATCACTAGGAGCTCCCTTCCAAGAGTTGCTCCATTAAAGTTTATTGTTCTTTATATTAATACTGAAACAATGTTGTTCTTGATAATTTAACTTGCTGAAACTCTCTGCTTTCAACCTTCGTTTATATGTCAACTAGGACCTTCTGAAATGTAAAAAAATACGCAGTAACAAATCCCTTTTGTCATCAACTTCTTCTATTCAATTGGAATATATTCAACCATTTTTCTATTTTTATTTTTCTCTCTTTCAACTGAGCAATTCAATTTTATTTTATTTTCTTACCGCTGAGAAGATCAAAATTATCACCAATCATTTCTATGATGTCATGGCGTTCTATACTTTTCAGACTTTTCTTCAATTCGTGCCAGATAATATCTCTTTTCTGAAAACAATTCAACATTTTCTTTTCATTACTTGAATGTAATCGATACAAGATTGAACATTTCAAATCCAATTTATCCGCAAGGTTCTTCCAATCTTTACCAATACTTGAAGCAATAAAGTTTAAAACTTCGGCAGATGCATTCAAATGTCTATCGTCTATAATGAAAGTAAAAAATGTATAAAAGCAGTTAATAACATATTTATTTTCACTCTACATTGACAAAAATATTGGCACCTATCCGGGTGCTTTTCAGTCTAGAAAGATTTGACAAACTGATAATTATTACTATTTTAAAGTAAAAGTGAAAGATTAGTCTGGTAACTTTAACAGTACGCTGTTACCTGAGATTGCTTCTGTTGGTAAATATTCCGTATTTAATTTACACTGAAGGTTTTGTAACTGACTTTTGAAATCTTCAAGCTGCTCTTGTTGCATTGAAAAGCATTGATTGAGATTTGTGTAATATTGATTGAGATTTGTTATATCTTGGACCAATGTTGAGATATCCATGTTTACATTTATGTCGTTTAATATTTCATTTAATGAGTTAAGGCTTGTTTCAAGATCTGCTAATTGTTTCATATTTTTCTTGGTTAGAGTTGTTACTTCGTTTAGTTTATTCTGATTGTCATGAATTTTATCCTTATTATCATCTACTCTAACAGTGTTCATGTCAACTTTGTTCAATTCAAGTTCTTCTACCGATTGCTTGAGAGTAGAAACTTCATTCTCCAATGCTTTTACAATTTGAACCGTGTATAGTTTTAAAACACCAGTTCCTAAGTCATTAAATAATTGCATGTTTTTGTACTTTAATCCTGTTAAAATGGATTTAATTTCCAACCAAATAGTATTAAAATGGGTTTGAGTAGAAAACTTATATACAGTTCCGTGATTTATTTTATTACGTAATTCACGAGCAAGTAAACAAAATGCAGCTTTACTCAGGTCCATAATATTTGGAACCTTCTGTTGCCAGCCACCTACTGGAGGTGGTAGGTTCGTTGCATATCGAATAACTACAGCAATTAGTGTTATGTCCCAATCTTTTGCATTTGATTTGCCTGAAGATGGGCAAATTATGTCCCATTGGTTTGGTCTGATAACATTTCTTAACTGTTGCTGATATCTTGTTTTAAATTGAACCATTTGTTGATGTAGAGTATGTTCATCGTTTGGTAAACCTTGGTATGTAGGATCATTGTCTGAGTTATGGAGTATTGATATGAGAGCTTCTTTTACACATAGTTCAAGGGCAAGTATTGTTCTTATCCAATAATCACATTTTGGAATGAGAACAGATGCTGGAATGCTCATTTCTTATATCTATAAAAAGTACAAATATAAACGATAATCAACTTTTTCAGTAGCTTTGACATAGGAAAGAAAATACAACTAACACTACACATAACGCCTAGTCGTGTGCCTTCCTGATTATAAATATTCGGTTTATACCAAACACAAGTGGTTTTATTTTATTATGGCTGATATTGAGGCACTAATTAAATTATGTTTAGTGTTTGGATATACATTATAGCGGACATAATTTCGGAGTCAAATTTTTTTTTTCTTCTCGAATATTGAGGTTTCTAAATTGGGAATGTGACGTTATTATGACATCATTAGTACTAAATTGAGGCCACGTCATTCAGATGAGCCTAGGCAGATGTTGCCCTCTCTTGCCAAGTTTGAAATCCGAATTCTAGCCGGCAGAGGAATTACTAGAACACAATATGTTTTGAGTTATGTCAATTGATGCATTTCAACTCAGCTAAACAAACCTTACTATAGCGATAATAGTCATTAGTCGAACGGTCGATAAAAAAACCACGATAAGGGCCACAAAAATTAAAGCCTAATGTTAAAATCCCTGTTTATTTGGGAAATAACATTTATATTTCGGCGAATGGCGTTTTAATAATCCACATTCTTTTTCATTACCTTTCAAAATATAGAAAACTTAAATCAATTTGACTACCCCCTTGTATTCTCTGAAATATTAATGGTATCAACATGAAACTCCACACACATAATATTCAGTCTTAATTGTCTTCACAAATTACAAATTTGTTACGATAAGTACTAAATTTTTGCTGACGTCACCATTGGACCATTAATAAAAACGCTATTTCTGTACTTTTTTTTTTTTTGTAGAAAAAAATAAGGAGTTTTTAGATGATAACTTCAGTTGTGTAGCATTTTGGGTGTATTTTGGTTGTATTTCGAGAAACCAAAAAGATAAGTGTGCCTTATTTTGTCGTATTAGGACTTAGATCGTGAATTTTCAGCAAAAATGCTGGCCACTATATGCATTTTAATAATTTATTTGCCTAATTAGTGATATCTCCAGAATGAAAAAAAAATCGAATAAATGATAATTTTTTTTTAAATACAAGTCTATCGGATACAATAACACAAATATTGTGCAACTAAAATAGTAAAACCGGACTTGAAGCTTGTCAAAGGTAAACCTGTGAAATCGATTTTTTAGAGATTTGTAATATATTTTCGGAATCTAACTTCGCAGTTGTATTTTAAATAATATTGTTGATGTATAGAATCTAAATTTCATTAAATCCCGATGAAAAATGAAGTTTTGATCACCAAAAAACAAAAAGTCGTTTCTTTGCTTTACACTATTCTAAACAAAGTATGAGTTATATCAAGCAGAAAAATATCCACTATTTATTGAATCGATTCTAGCATCGATATTGAAATTAAAATGATGATGTAACAATAGAATCCTATAATGTAAAGCACATGTGGCGAAGAGTTTCATTTTTGGGATAAACTTTAAACGTTCTGCTTTATAAATCGCAAGCAGTATAAAATGCATCAGGCATGTTTATTCTCACTGCTTTTGTCTGTGTTCAGAAATTAGAACAACAAGTCATGGTTATATTGCCCAATAACAAAATTACCATAACTATCTTTTCACATTACCTTCTTTTATTCACACAACACACATGTGATGGAGAGTTCAAAAGAATATAGACTTAGGTACTTCTCTGCAGATATAGTCTGAATTTCATCAACAACATATTCTATTTATCAAATTGTTTTTGTTATGAAAATAAATAACATGCTATGGTGACATGATCCATTAGACCTTTGTCCAAAGGTTGTAATTTAATACGTTTTTACAAAAGTACTGTATATAATAATGATACTTTAAAAAATATCATATTTTATTTTTATAGAAGATCGAATCTAAGAATGTTGATTTTTATGGACAAGTCTGCCAACAACTAAAAATATTACGTTTTGTCGAATGTAAAAATCGAGTGGTGTATACAAAATTGTTACCAAATTTCCTGAACACATAACTGATCAGTCCAAATACGGAGCTTCATAAGGGCCACGATTTCACACAGTGTAGTTATCAAAGGAAGTAATATTCCAAAGAATAAAATCTATCAAGTAAAAAACATAGCTACCTGCAAAAGTTTATCTTGAAATATGTAAACATACAATACATGATTCCATTGAGCCCGTCATTATTATTTAATATACTCAAATAATTTTCTTTAACAGACAAAGTTATGGTTTACGAACTTTCTTTTGATGTGGAAAATAGTTTGTTGTAAATTTCATCTTGAAGTTTCTCTTCCTACATACTATATACAGCTACATACTACACACAATTTAAATCATAAATCCACATATAGAACACACCGTGCATCAATGCATCAAATACAGTGTTTTTATTGTTTTTGTTTTCATAATGATATTAATATTGTAAGGGTTATGTTTCACTTCATATAGGAAAATAAAAAGTTATGTTTAAGACGGTAATACACAGTGATATATTTCTTTATAAACTTTTAATATTTTTCTTTATAAACTTTCCTTTCGCGTACATTCGACTTTTTTTCGAGATTCTCTATAATATACTTCGAACAATGTTTTTGTACCATGAAATCTGAGCGCAAAGTAGTGGTTTTTTTCGAAAAAAAACCCACAGCTTCGTTAGAAGACCATAGAGTTATAAAAATATTTCAATCGCAAAAGCCAGCCGAGATGGAGCTATTACTTTGCGCTTGTAGTTGTTGTTGAAATCCTTTTAAAATCTCAAGTACACAAGTCGACCATCACTCAATTCATCTGCCCTGTTAATCACTCCAAACACAGTGTGAAATACTACCGAATACCGTCCCGTATATTCCGGTATATGAACTGTGTATTGCCTTGAAGGGATCCAGTGATCGGGAGTAATATCCTTTGACATGCCTTAGTACATAATGATAAATACAATACACCTATTGAGCTTACTAAGCTGCCATTATGTTTTATGACGTTTTACACCCCTAAATAGAGTCCAGTCCTCTCATTTTTAGTTCCCAGCTTTTTTTATAGCTACTAATGATCCCTAGAGGTTCTTAATAAATAGAGAAATCTAGCACTGTGAATTGCTTACACAAATTACCAACAAAACTGAGAAGACTGGACTCTATGTAGGGGTGTAAAACGTCATAAAACATGATGTCAGCTTAGTAAGCTCAATTGGTGTATTGGCATAGTTTATAAAGAATCAAACTATCTTACATGCTTACACAACTATTTTCACTTTCGGTTTGTTGCTCAGGAGTTCCGCTTCTTTTTCATCTAGACAGCGGTTAGAGTTGTACCCAGTCCTACCGCGTGGGAGAAAAAATTCCAAAGTTATGCTGTCTACCTAAAAACTGAAAACCGACCGTATAAATCGTAAAATATTATTTTGTTGTGATCATCAATTCAGTTGATATTTTTTTACCGAAT
>JAUELI010088704.1:8111-18393 GCA_031471325.1 Catablema vesicarium
TTACTGGAATGTATTCAACTTTATGGTTTTAATAATACTAACCTTTTAATTTTTCAGGGGGATTATTTGTGAAAGACCTTATTTATTTCCATATTTTTATTTGACTTTTATCTCCCCTATACCTTGATATGTTATTTCCTATACCTTTAAAAAATGTTACCATAATTTGAAAAGTTTTCTGGAGTACCTTAGGGGTACTTATTTTCTCGGGTATTAAATTTCGCGAATCGAAGAGTTTTTCAACCAAAAATGAGCCATTTGGTGGGATTTTTGGAGAAAAAAGGCAAAACTTTCTATCCGCGGGTATTTATTTTCGCGAATGGTCGATTATTTATTTTTTTCGCAGGTATTTAATTTCGCGAAATCACCAAAATCCGCGAGAATACGCGAAAATTTATATCCGCGAAAATTAGTACCCCTAATAATCCAACACTAAGAAAGAGCCTTAGGATTTAAAAAATTAGGTGATACACGTAGACGGTTCTTTTAATGCCACACTGATAGTTAACACTTCATCCTTATTTCAGCTATACCAGTACGTTCGCAAGCATCCAGTATCCTTTATACAATCATCCCATGTTTACTGTTTGCTCTCATACTTTCGTTGGCTATCATGATGTTGGCATGGAGACGACATAAACAACATTTCTATCATTCAGCGCCTCACTCACCAAAACAAGTTGTACCAAGAGTAAACCCCAAGGTATGATCAACGTTAGTACACAGAATGTGGTGCCTCTAAATGTTTTTCTTTAGAAGGACTTCTCAAATAAAAGTGAGTAGCGATATTCTTTCTCAGTAGAAAATATTAGAACTTAAATCTGCTTGAAGTTTGTAAAATAACCTTAGAACAATGTGAACAGCGTTTGGTCAAAGGTTTATCTTGCAAACTTTAAGCAGGTTTTTGTTCCATGAATTATATAATCGAAAGGTTTAATACTCTTTGTTAAAAAAACAGAACCATCTTTTCCTTTACAAAATAATATTCTCCTTCTTGAAAGGCTTCAGTCACATGAGTTCGTTTTATCTTTTAGATTCAAGAATTGAATCGAGAGGACTTGTGTGACTACCGTTTAATTGGAGATGGGAATTTTGGCCGTGTATATACAGCAGATTTTACGGGCACTAGAGATGGCCGTACCTTCACAGCGTGTGTAGCTGTAAAAGCAATTATTGAAAAAGCAACAACAAAACATATAGAAGATTTTGTACGAGAAGCAGAAACTCGTTCGAACTTCCATCATGAAAACATACTCAGTCTAATCGGCGTTATCAGTAGAGAGGAACCACTGTCTCTGATTTATGAATACACAGAATTTGGTGACCTGCACGAATATCTATTACGTCATTCTCCTAATTTTAGTGACGCCCATGCCAATGATGACTGTGAGCCATTAGAGTATGCTGATTTATTGGTTATAGCTACACAGATAGCTAGTGGGATGTCGTACTTAAATTCACATGCTTTCGTGCACAAGGACCTGGCTGTGCGTAATTGTCTTGTTGATAATGGAATAATTAAGATATCTGATTTCAGTGGACTGTGTGATCAATATGCCGGAGATTATTACCGTATTGCCGGACATCTACCGATGCCTGTTCGATGGATGTCACCGGAAAGTTTATCAAACCTGTCGTACACCAGTGCAAGTGATATATGGTCTTACGGTGTTGTATTATGGGAAATATTTTCGTACGGTTCTAGACCGTATTTTGGACTTAACAATCAACAAGCTATGGAGTTCATACTTGACTATAAATTATTACCATGTCCTGAGAGCTGCCCGAATTCGATATATAGTATCATGGGAGAATGTTGGATAGTCGAGGCAAATACAAGACCAAGTTTTGTAGAGATTTATAATCGTATGAAATCTTTAAATGATTTGACAAGTTTACCGCCCAATAGCATGCATCCTGAATCTTCTATGCATAGTCTGCCATCAACACATACACCACGTGACCATATGTCACGTGATCAAACACCAAATAATTTTCATAGACACGAACATTCTTCGAAATCGCATCAAAGTTCGAACCATTCAATAAACACTAATAATCATTTACCTGCGTCCATGCACAGTGCTGTACCGCCATCATTAATGAGTATGCCGCATTCTATGACGTCATCAATTATGAATGGTTACCCAATGTCCAGTCGAAATGGACATCATTCGTTACCTCGAGATAGTTGTCATACGATACGGCATGACGGACGTCATTCACCAATTGACGGTAGCCATTCTTTACCACGTGACGGACATTATTCATTAGATGGAGCTCATGTTATTCATCATGAAGGTGGTCATTATCCGTATCCACACCATAATGATTTCAGACCATCTTCAAATAATAGTAGTCATCCTCATCAGTCTGCTCTTCATTCAAGTAGAGGCTATTTACCACCAGCTAGTTATATTTCATCGTTGCAAAGTTACCCATCGTCAATAACGGGACCTCCTGTATCAATGTTCGGTCGACAACATGGAAGTCGTACTAGTAGTCGTGCAACATCAGTTAAAAGTTACGATTCGGTACCTACAAGAAATGGAAATGTGCAGATGGGATCACATATATATTTATAGACTACAGACTAGTCCATGATTTGTGATGAACGGTGAACAAACCATCGAGAAATTCAAATTTGCTCTCCTCACAGAAATAGAATAAACACGAGCATATTATACGAATAAATATCAGTTCATTGACTCATATCTAAAAGAAAACATTCTTAAGATTCGAAATTACTTTAAAAACTGAATGTGAAAGAGGATTTTTTAAACATAGAATCAGCTACATAGTCTGAATCTGATGCTCAAAAATACGCCTCCACAGAGCTTATTTCAACTTATTTCGTTGTCTATTATAAAGTCAATTTTTTAGACAAACTGCATGATTGAATTAATTTAAAATTATTTTGTGAACTTTTTCATTTTTTGTTTATAATCTTATAACCTGGTTTGTTTATACCATATACCTGGGTTATTTAAAACTAAATATACTTTACATATAATACAGTATTCTTACTTGTGTGTGCTCTTTCGAGGTTGAAAAAGGACTAAGTAACCCGATCAATCTTTTCTGAGGAAGGTGTAGATAACCTATAACGTGAATTCGCTATGTGTGTAAGGTCTAGATAGCCTAGAATATAAACTCGATGTCTGGCAGGAAACGCAGGTGAACTGGAAAAACTGGCAGGTATATATTTTTTCAATGTATTGCGAGAGTGTCTGTTACTGTTAAACACTCGCAGTCGTGCATATTAATGAGCTTTCCTCCACCAAGCTTATTCCTACTTATTTCGAACCTTGGTATGAAGCAGATGTTCGTTCGTGTTTGTGTGGAAGCTTAGTGAAACGGTGTGTGGGTTCAGAAAACGAAATTCACTTGGTCTCATCTCATTTGACTGTTTCTTTCTCCTATTGTCACAAATGAAACTTGAGGCTGAACTGTTCTGACCGACCCGGATAATTACCTTATTTACTGCTTTCATGTTCCGCAAAATCAAGTTCTCACAACTATTACTTCAATTACAACAAAAATTGCAATTCGTAAAATTGAGATATATTTGCCCCTTCATGTCATAACGTTATCCACAATAAATGGTCAATTTTGTATCGATGATGTATAGAAAAGCATTACATCATCGAGCCATAGTTAATGTCATTATTCAGGCAGAAATGATATCACCCACCGTTTTCTAGGTCATTGCTGAATGCTTGACAGATTACACTAGACATTAATACCAGCTAGATGTCGAAGTTGATCTCTTTTATGAACATTTATGAGATAAATTTGTTCTTCTGTAAAGTTGTTCTTCAAGAAGGCATATAATCATTTCAGCCTTGATATGTTCTTATGCTCAGCAAAATTTCAGCCTAAAATTGTTCTCATAAAAGTCGTTCTTATAAAAAAAAGTGTATTCTTGAAGACTTCAATGCTGAGGTTGGTAAGAACAAGTCTACAACTAACTCAGTGTACAGGTACAATTTTTCTACCTTAATCTATATCCCTGGGAACGAGGTTGCCTTAATCTCTATTTTGTTTTTCCTACCTCTACCAAAGAAATCTTACAAGGTAGAAGAAAGGTACAAACATTTCTTCGCGTTAGCATGGTTGTAAGAGTCTAATATTGGATGATTGTGATGCAAAGTATTTTTGTTCCTTTCTCGTGACTATCACAATTTTCTGTTTTATTTTCATAACCTCACGTGACAAGAATCTGAATAACTCAACTTTATTTTCTTCAATCGTCAAGAATTCCTGCCAATTTTTGAGGCTTTTCTTGATGGTTCTGTTCTTCTACGGACACATTCACCTTCTTGATTCTTGTAGCTGTTAAGACCAACTTCCTTGTTAAGACTATCTATCTAAACTATCTTAAATATATGCATCCCAAAGCAAGTCTATTCGCTGGACATTTTGAAGTTGGAGTTTGTATACAGTATAGTATTAAAAATATTCTCAACATATTCGTGATATATAGACGATGTTTTAGGCTTAACTCATATCTAAAAGAAAACATTCTTAAATTTGAGGCTGAACTGTTCTGACCTCCTGTTCTGTTCTGACCCCCTCGCTCCGTTTTTTTTGCAATAACTTTTTTTTCTACTGAATATTTTTCCTTGAAATTTGTGACTTTTAGTTTCTACCTATTTGACGTGCCTGTGTGAAATTTCATGTCGAACCACGCCCTTTTTTCAAAGTTGTGGCTTTTTTTTCAAAACGGTGTAGAAAGATTTTTCAAAATTTAAATTTTTTTCGCTAAAATTTTATTTTCTGAGTCCATAATCATTCCTAATTATGAGATATGATCATTTATATCATGAAAGTAATGAATAATGGTATTAGATGCAAAAAATAGCCGAAAAAATTAAAGTTAAAAAAACGAGGGTTACCAAAAATGATGTCATGGTTACCATAGCAACTGTACAGCATTTTTTATTTTTCTATGCGTACTCTTATATGATCAAATCTAGGAGGTTAGGGTTAAGTATATATTTACAATGGCTGCTCTATCCAAAACTACAACTTCTGAAATAATTGCTTGATTTGATAGAGAGATCTTTTCGAAACAGTTTAATAACTCCGAGTATTGACACGATCTTAAATTGTCCTTGAAAAGACAATAAAAGAGAGTAGCATTGATTTACTTTCATGGCTAAACAAGTTGTCCAAGTTACCTTTTCAAACTTGACATGATACATGTAATTGCGAAAATAACAAGCAATTTTTGTTTTAGATTTGATATCCGTATAATCATAATTCATTGTGATTCTTTCTTAATGGAGACGAGCTGAATGGCAGTTTATTGGTTTTAATTGTGTCCAACAGAGCTGTGGTTTCATTTATTTACCTATCAAGACAAAACTGCTAATATTTTTCTTCTGGTGCTGTACAAACTATTCATATATCATCTTCAGATACACTATCATAATTGTCTATAGTACTCTCTTTAAACACACTCGTTTCCAGCATTTCTTCTCTCTTTTCTTACCATAGAAATACATTTGTATTTCTATGTTCTTACCAATTTAAACGTCTAGAGAGAAGAAGCGCTGGGACGGATTACCATATTCATTATAAGGTATTACATGGGCAAAGAACTTGTTCCTCAAAAGGATTTGTGTGCTCGCTGTTTCTTCTTGGTGACTATTATCATTGAACTTTAATTCGTTCATTTTTCATTTTCTGTATGACATTGGAACTCGTTTATAATCCGAGCGATTTCAGGTCCGTATACCATCCATATTAAAGTGTTGTGTGCTGTCTTCAGTTATTCCTTTACTCTTTTATGCCTAATTTTATTATGACCCCCCCCCCCCCCCCCCCCATTTTATAAAAAAACATAGCACCCACCCTGTTAATTACAACCCCTCCCCCCCATTTAACCGCATTTTAACATTTTAACTAGAGCATTTGTGAGAATTTGAAGCTAAAAAATGGAAATGAAAACACAACAATGTCTTTATTTTGTAAATTTAAGCCACGAGGGCACAAGACAATTTTTTGCGGTGATTCACTCTATCATGTCGCCACATATCTGTGCAACTGGTAACATTTCTTTCACAAAAAACGAAAGCCGTCTTCTTGAAGATGATTATAAAGAATATACAAAAGACGAGAAAAAGAGAAAGTAAACGCAAATGGGTTAGACCCTATGAAACAAAAGAATAAAGATGAAGCTGATCATAAAAATTTCCAGGAATAATGAAAGAAGATTCCAAAAGTTTTCGAGATTACATAAGGATTAATGAAGCTCCATATGTTGAATTTTTTGAACGTTTAGACTCTATTTAACAAAAGAAGATACTATACCGTAAAACTCGCAGATAAGCCCACCCGCGCACAAGCCCACCCTTTCCACTAACCTTTTTCTTACTCCGCGGATAAGCCCACTCACGGATAAGCCTATTATTTACGGACATATAAAAGAATCTAATCTCTTTCACGGATCCTATTTATACCCTACTTATAAGGTCTATAGGACCCAGAAATTTAAACTAAATACAATGCAAAAATAGATATCAAGAAAGTAACATATTTTTTATGTGTTTTGGCTCCGTACAAAAAGTAAGTGCCTGGGATTTCAATATCGCAACCAGGAACTCAGATATGTACTGATCTGGCTTGAAATTATACTGTTTTTATTGTTTGATCAAACCCACTCGCTATGGATAGACCCACCCACGGATAAGCCCATTCAAGAAGGCTGTTTGAAATGACATAAGCCCGAGTTTTACGGTACGGTGACCAAGACGAGACAAAACTGAGTGTCTTTGAAATATGTCTGTGATATTTAATTGGTATCACTCTTTGAGGAAGAATCAGAAATGAAGTGTAACTTAGAATAGATGGTACGATTCTAGACCATTAAAGAACAAAAGATAGACCTTCAAAAGATAAGCAACTGTAGGTATGGCATTTTTGAATTTGAAAATTCTCCCATTACTTAATCTTCATGATGAAGCAACATTTTTGAAAGAAGTCCTTTTTTGAAATGAAAATTTGGGTACAAAATTAAGTAAGAAAAAACGAGTATAAAGTACTATAATGTCACTGTTTACATAAAACATAATATATATACAAAAACATAAACAAAAGAACCTAAGATAAAATCTCTCAAATCTTTATTTAATATATGTGAGCTGTAAATATCAATTTTAGCATGTGTGAAGAATCTAATCTCTTTCACGGATCCTATTTATACCCTACTTATAAGGTCTATATGACCCAGAAATTTGAACTAAATACAATGCAAAAATAGAACACCATACTCTCATCTCTCTCTCCGACTTTTTAATACTCAATAAACTAATTTTTTTAGGTTTTACCCAAGAGTTAAATGTACTGAATTGGAATCAGGGTAGGAAATAACTGTGAATACCAAATGTGGACATAGCCCGGAATCTATACTCAAATATCTCTCCTCCATCAAGCTTATTTTGAGTTATTCCGAACATTGAAAATGTTCAAAAGAAAAGAAAAATAATTCAGCTAATCATGATACTGAAACTTTGTCTAAAGAATCAAGAAGGAGGGTACACATTTTTTTTTATAAGCAACTGTTTTATAAGCAACCAGTACTCAGACAATAAAAAGCTAAGCAACTTTCAGTACTCAAAATTTTATTACAAGCAACTACAAAAAGTAAAGAGCTGCCTCCACAAAGTTTGTAATTTTAGAGATGATTTTAACAGTGATTTCTTCTAAAAAGCGTGTAGTTTGCTGTGTTTTATATATTCATACTATGAAATCGTGAAGGTATAAACGCTACCTCCATGACGAAAGAAATAAGAGAGTCCAAATGTTCAAAAATGAAAAATGTTGGTGTCTACTAAGCAACTACTAAGCAACTTTGACTACTGAAAATCTGGTTTTTGTTAAGCAACTTCGAATGCCATTATATTTTGCTTTCACCATATATCACATCCACCTCTGCTAACAAAACTAACTGGAACAAAAAATAAATCCCAAATAAAAACACTTTATGGATACTTAAACTCCATGTAGGTAAAAATTTAGGGCGATATTTACAAATGCTGAAACACACTACTAGAATTTTCATAAGGATAAGGTGAAAACTGGTTAGGATTGATGTTTACTTTAGGAACAGAAACTTTCGCAAATTTAAATCCAATTCGCGAAAGTAAAAAACGCGAAAAATTCTGATATGATCGAAATTTAATAAATGAATAACTTTTTCGATATTCACAGGTGTAAACGTTTTAGTTTTGAAGAAAGAGTATGTATGTAGCTACATATAACAAGCTCGTTGAAATATCTTCTTGTACTTTAGAATAATATAAAACCCCCTTTTCCAATTATTTCCAGGGAAAAAACCAACCAGATTAAATCATTCGCGAAAGTTTATGCTCGCAAAAATTCCATATTCAGGCCGTTCGTGAAAGTTTATGCTCCCAAAGTAGTTGGATTAGATCAAACAAAATTTGTAAAATATAACTATCTGTATTTAAAATTTAAAGGGGGTTGTTAAGGGTTTGGAAGGTGTTTTTTTTTGGGGGGGGGGATGAGGGGGGTGGGGGGAGGGTTCTTACTAGATGCAAGAATAACGTAACATTTAACAGAAATAAAAATACAAGCACTAAATGACCATGTAAACAAAAAGTAAAAACAAAAAATATAATGTAACAAAAAATAAACTTCTAGAGGTTCGAGCTACCTTAATGGTACTAATTCTTGCAAGTATTTAATTTTGTGAGTCGAAAAAAATCGTATTTCGACCAGAAATGTGCCATTCGATGTGCCATTCGATGGCACTTTTAGGAAAAAAAGACTAAACTTTATTTTCGCGGGTATCAATTTTCGCAAATTAGCACTTTTAACAAATTTCGCGGGTATTTAATTTCGTGAAATCGAACAAAATCCACGAAACTAGCGAAACTTAGTACCAGCGAAAATTAGTACTGTTAAGGTACAAGAAAAGTCTAGCTTTCATAGCAACATTTGAGGCGAGAAGACACTACTTATAAAAAAGTAATTTGCTCAAAACTCAAACACTCTGTAGAAAATATATTTTTCTGTGAATTCTATTCTCCTTTTTTTTAATATATATATATATATATAATATATTTATATTCTCTAGGTGAAAGCGCAGCAAAAATAAGAAAATAAATAAAAATAACTTTAAAATACGGCATTGAAAAACGACAGATAAAAACCAGTACATTTCTTTACAGTTTGAAATTAAAATAAAATCTCAATGGAGTTTTCTCTCTAGACACTAGAAAAAATACAGGCTAATGTTTGTATCGAAACAAGGAAGTTTGTTTTTACATATATTCTTTTTTTCTCATTTTGTTTTGATGCTCAAGTAGCAACAGTAACGAATAAACTCAGTAATATAGCATTATATAAAAGATGCAGTAGGCAGACAAAGTTGTAGTGCGTAGATACTTTTCAAAACTAAGAAATCTGCATCATATCATCTCAATAAAAAACTTTTACATTTAACCTCTTCGCCAATTAATTTTGAAAAGTGTAAATGAATATAAAAACTAAAACATACTAACAATGTTATATAAATTTATAAACATTGTAAAAACAATGCTAACAGAATTGTCAGTTCTAAGGCCCACTTTTCTAATACGCTCAAAAATTGAACAAAATAAAAAAGATGAACATTGCTTTGAGGATTAAATTAACACCCAGCATCAAATAATTATAGACATGAAGGAATGTTATTTGAGCATAGATTCAGCTACACCCTAAACATCAGGGTACGAATTAACTGTAAATATTAAATGTGGAGGATAGATATTTGAACAAAAACATAGATTTAGGCTGCGTAGCCTGAATCTATGCTCAAATATCTCTCCTCCATCAAGCTTATTCTCACTTAATTCGATCCCTGAACATTGTAGTAGTCAGTTTTGTATTTACTCATCAATAGGATTCATATCAAACATAGCCTATTACTCTCTTATCTCATTGTCAACTTTAAAAGATCTCACATTTTGCAAATCAGTTTCATTGCTAAACATTTTATGTAATTTTTTGCATTGATTCGCAAAAAAATTCCATCTTTGCTAAGCAATTCAAAAGATATAATTCGAACCCTGACACTTCCTACAATAAATAAAAAAACAAGTACAGTATACAGGGATGAGATGCTGGATGCTCCAGCTTATTATGGATAAAAAATGGTTCTACAAAAGAATTCTCTTGTTCAAAACAAAAATGAACATAAAGAAGATGGTTTGAAATAACTAAAAATAAGCTTTGTGGAAGAGTAATTTTTGAACATAGATTTAGGCCTCCT
>JAUELI010088705.1:0-14578 GCA_031471325.1 Catablema vesicarium
GATTGGTTTATAAGTGGGCCAAGTTTCATTATCCTATCATTTATGGTTCAAAAGTTATGGAGGGGGGGCACTTTGTGCCCCCCCCAGGGATACGAACGTCAAAAAAGCCCAGGGTTAATAGGGTTAAAAAATATATATTTTAATGAATATTTAATACTTTTATGTACTCACGTTTTTTTTAAAAGAAATCTAGCAATGGGTCTAGTTTTCTTAATTTTCGCTGCAATTTTAATTCTAAAAATTTTTCAATCTCCATTCTTGTGTTCATTATTTAATGTTATTTTTGTGACTTTTATTGCTAGGGTTAGAGGCATCTTTCCTAAAAAAATTGAAAAAAATTTCCCGCCGGTTCTCCATTCAGAGGCTTTTTTGAGTCAAATATTGAATTTTTTGAAAATTTCGTGCTAGATAAAGAGCAATTTTGCGCATGCGCGTCTTTTGATTATATATATTTTTTCTATTTCCTCAATACCTAATAATTTCTAATCAGACCTGACAAAAAACAATGTTCTGGAAATCATTTTAGGCTTGTAAACTCAAAACAATGGAGACAAGTAAAATTGCCAAAAATTGTGTATTATGGCATGTTCAGAATGACGTCACGTAAAATTTTGCTGTTGTCAGCGAAAAAAATTTACATAACACATTCAGTACAGATACATACCCACCAATTTTCATAGCCACAGCCTGTATAGTTTCCAAGATCTTAGGTGAAGGCAGAATCCCCCCCCCTCCCCCCTATTCCAATATAGGATCAAAACAGCCCATTCCAAATAGGGTTAAATACTATAGGAAAAATATGTAAAACTAATCAGCAGTATGGCCAACCAAGTTTCTCATTTTAAAATAGTGATATTTTTATAGTTCTAAATGTTCCTTAATTTTTCGGAAGTCTATTATTAAATTTCTTATAAACCGGTTTCATTACTGTAAAGAAAAGGTTGGCTAACCACTAAATTGTATTCTGTTCTTTATCCTTGAATTTATAAGTCATACTTAAAAATTACTGGAACAGGAAAGGAAAAGGCAAATGTCCCGTTACTGATCATCATTGTATAACCATTGTATAACTTTTGTGTATTATTTTACATGAGAGTCACATTTTTATATTTTTATTATTGTTGTATTCAGTATCCTGGCATTCCTGGAAGTTTATCATTTTCAGCTGAAAATCCAGTAAAAATACCAGAAAGAGATATTAATGATGTGTAAGTATCTATAAATAAAAGCAACAATCGTGGGGGAGAGGTTTTTAAACACGGATTCATGCTCAACCACTATTAAGCTTTTTTCTTTTTAGGTATTTTGATCCTTTTTACTATTCTAACAATCATTATTTGCTCCTATAGTAAAGAATTAAAATTATTTTAAACATGTATATTTTGTATTTTTTGTTTCATCCATGTTTTCATATTTTTAAAAGAATGAACAAAAATCATGCTTATATTTGGAATATGTATGAAATAGTCTGTATACTATAATATATTATTTCTTGATTTCAAAATTGGGTAAAAGCACTTGATATGAAAAATGAAATTTGAGGGGCCAAACGAATGAAGGGATATTCCACTTTTGCTAAAAAGGATATATTTTTGTAATTTTTAATAAATCACTATTTTTTCTATTTTCTTCTATACTGTCATAACCATATTGTCATAACCATTTAAAAAGAATGAGAAGTTGAGAGCTATCTCATGGTCATTGATTAGTTGTTTAACATGTTTAAGATGCTTAACCATATTAATTACAAATTTTAGATTTACATTTGCTGTTGAAGCATTAGACTTTCAAGATTTGGCACTGATGCTTGAAGAAAACAGTATGTAATTTTTTAAAGAAAACAAAGTCATTCTTTATAATGAGTCAATATAATAATTATGCTTTAGTAAAAATCTAGAGGATCTTAAACTTTGAATATTTACATAATATTGTAGCTAGGATGAAACCTTGTATAATAATGATATAAACCGAAAATATTTTGACATAGTTATTTCAAACATATTATTATTAAATTGTTTAATATTAATTTTTCATTGTGAATAAAACGTCTTTATTATCAATATAACATTATATAAGTATTTGATGCCAAAAATAACATTTAATTTTCTTGTAAAAGTCTTCTTCTCTCCAAACATTTTTAACGCCATACGCTGTTATTGTTATTGTATAATAATTTACAGAACAAAATGTTTTTAACATTTATGATATTATTTATTAATTATAATACAATAATATCATAAATGCTAAATGCTGAATTAACAAAAAATTGTAAACAAACATGGTAGATGTGAGCAGGGCTGACGATCGCTTTTTTTCCCGAAACTTTATTGCTAAGACTTTAGCTGTTTTTTCGCATGTTGTTTGACCTTAAGGCTTTCATAGCAAAGACTGATTTAAAAAAATTCGGGTGCATGATGAGGTCCACAGATGGCGTACACACGTGCACCAACAATGTTTTTATGGTGCACGAAAAATTGAGGTGCACCTCGACCCTCATTTAGGTACACAAAACTTTGTGCACCAAATTTTTCAATTCTTGTGGGTTTTCATCAATAATTAACTTATAGCCTGGTGTGGAACCTACAATTATAACCTTAAAATATTACTAGTCAGCATTTTTCTCATTTCTTAGCAGTGTAATACTAAGACCCCTTCTTGAGTAAATTCAAATTTTCCGGTTGTTTGTTTTCAAATTTTCAAATTTTCTTGAAAGTTCAAATTTTCAATTTATTGTACCCTCTTTACTTGTCTCACATGTTTATAGCTACAAAAGTAGATAATGAGTTACTTGAGTGACAACATCTTTCCTTCACATAGTAATTACGTCTAATAAGTCTCATACAGGACAATATTCTCAGTTGATAAATGTAATGTTGGATGAGACATTCTATAAATATTTTTCATTGTTATTTAGTTTTTAAGACTTTAGATAAGTCTAAAAACAACTCTCAAATTGCAAGTTCACAGTGTAGAATTGCTCCATTGGTTCCTTTGGTTAAGGTAAGAATCATTTGTGAGTAGTTATAGTATTATAATTCTACTTAGTCACTTTTATTGGTGGTACATCAGCTATGTTTCATTTTTTTTTGTATGCGTATTTAATAAGGAATTGTTCGTTTGTTTTCGTACTGTGGTCCTTATATATTATATTATAGGAATGCAGTGGAATGTATGATCTTCTTGTTTATGTATTAACAAAACTACACAAGAGTAAGTGGTGTATATTTTAGAACTAAACTAAACATTTTTCTTTCAATTGTTGCTAGTTTTATTCAGTTTTTTAGTCATTTTTAGTACTTTTCGTAATGAAAATATATCAAAAAAATTCATTCCAACGTCATTCTCTCATTGTTTTGTTTCAGGTTTTGTTTCAAAGATAAAATAATAATTGTTTATTTTCAAATTGCATAATGTATGTCTTTTCTGATCAATTTGAGAAACACAAAAATGAGCATTACGTTAATGTTTTGAGGAATAGATCAATTTTTTTTGCATATTGAAACTGTTAAATCCTCTTTCTGGAATAAATACTCTATTGAAAGTGAAAGTACGACTGACGACGCCTGAAGTGACAGGAATGTGACTGAAGGAAGTGACTGAAATGACAAGACGACATTTACAAAGGCTATCTGTAGTAACAAGGATGTTTAAAGTATATTCAATAAAACCTTTCATTTAATAGAAAATCGGCAGTCCATTTTACCTTCATTGTAATATTGACATAATCTTTCCTTCAAATTTATATAATACTATTTCTGTGCAAATAGATTTACCTCCAGAAACATTGGAAGGGCACCGTCAAAGATTCAATGAGCAGCACAAAAGATTACGAACATTTTGTTTGGAAGCTGGAGCCTTACAATATGTAACAAACCTCACACCCATTCCTAGTATACCAGATGTGAGTTTATGCATTTTTGCAGTTTCCTTTTTCAGTAGAAAAGAATTTTTCTCGATGAGCCACTTAGTTAGAAACGCTTTTTGTTAATTTACCTATAAAATATTTGCTGTATATTTTCGCATTGTGATTCAGTTCTTTAATTTTATTTTTTTCCAATTGTTATTTGGCTTGTTTACACACCCTTGCTTCAAGATTTTTTATATATATTTTAGCAACCACCTGATTTTCTTTTGCATAAATATCAACCAAAAAGGGAGAAGCCGAAAGAAGAACCAAAACCACAAGTTCAAATTGCTCCACAAATTGATGAAAGGTATTCAGAGTTTGAAATACTAAATGTCGATAAAAGATTTTTAAGCATTATTTAGCCGCCATGTAGCCGCCATCTCTAAAATCACTCATCCACCAAGTTTATCAGTCACTTATAAAAGAGGGTCAGGTCTTCTGCCACTGCCACTTTAAATATTAGGCAAAAAGTGCCCTTTTTGAAGAAAAACACTTGATTCAGGTCATATTTTGACAATTTGTATGTACAAATGTGCTCTTTTTCTCAGTTACAGACACGCTGCCCGTGCATTTTAGATTATTCCCTGTTTATTGTTACTTATTTATACTCTCGGTAATTTCTTATTTATTTGAAAGTTTTTTAAAAGTTTATATAAACTCTGACTGATGCATTTTTTAGATTATATTACACAAGTGTTTTAATTATTTGCAATAAAACCAAGACTCTGTCCAGGTAAAACTAAGACTGGGTCTAGGTGAGTCTTTGATAGGCTACCTACTGGCATAGTATAGTATTTGAAATTACTAATTACGGATTTCATTTGTGCCTTTTCATGTTCATTGTTCGTTTCACTCAGTGCAACATTCATTAAAGATGCTCTTCAAAGTTGAGGTAGTGAAAATTTAAGCTGCTTATTGTCTACTTTTTAGAACTGTTTTTCTTTTTTATTCTCAGAGATATTTTAATTGAACAGTTAATGAGAGAAATAGAAGAATTGCGGGAACAATTAGAATTCACAGAAAAGCAGGTATTAAACTTTTTGATGCAAAACGAAGAGTTAAATAATTATTACTGAAATGGTATTGATTTGTTATTATTATTAAGGATACACCAAACCCACAAATTACATTTTTTAGCATTTTTATTTTTTTATATCAAATAAAAGCTGCTAACCTGAAGAATATTTATTTCTTACAAAATATGAAGAATTTGAAATAGAAAACCCATCAATGCCAAAACCATAACCAAAAATGCCAAACTTTTAAACAAACAATTAAATATGCATTGTTTTAACTTCAAAAGAGATGAATCTCTAAAATTTATGTTGTCATGGAAATGCAATATATTTTCTTAGAATCTTCAGAAATATAATATATTATTTCCTTCCTTTTCAATTTGTTTCAATACGCATTATTTAATTTTTCAAAAGATGATCTTCAAGGCGTCTGTTGATAAAACTTTGATAAAAGCCTATTGTTTTATGTTTACATAATGATCAGAAAACTTTAAAATGCCGTTTCTCTGAACAAACTTTTCATGGAATTAGGCTTCTTTAAACATTAAAAAGGTACAAGATAAAATCGGGACAACGGTACTTTTGACGTCACCAGACTTGGCAAATCATGGTGTACAGAAGGGTGTCTCATTTTTTTTCAATTTTGTTTTGTTCGTGAGATATGATAGCTAAAGAAAAAAATTGAGTTTTCCAAAAAAAAGTATATAAAAATAGTACGTTTACCCAATTATCTTAGCGAAAAATTAGAAAGAAAAAAAAATGAGACACCCTTCTAGAGATCAAATGAAGTGCTTTTCAGTCACATATTTTTTATCTGGATCAAAACAAGTCCTTGTACCTTTTTGCTGTTTAAAGATTTCGGCTACGGGAATCATACGAAGGTTTTTATTTCTTTCCGGGAGAATAATTGAAAATTTATATATACATACTGTTGCATAGAGAAGTTATTTAACTTTCAGAATATATATAGTTTTATATGCCAAAACAAAACACATCAAAAGTTATCGACGATTTTCTGAACCCTGCTTTGTGGGTTTGGTGTATCCTTAATTCTTGTTGATTGTAAAAGTATGCTCACTGCATAAAAAATTAAATATTTGAAAAACGAATATGTACAGAAACATGTGGATAAATGCGGATATTTACAAAAATATAATATCTACGCATATCCGAATTCCTGCGTCTACAATAAATATACACATGCGTATTCTCACGAATACATATCGATAGTAGATGCGTTTTGATACGTATTCAGGAGTCTACAACAAATATACGCATGCGAATTTTCACGAATATATGTCAATAGTAAGTGCGTTTTCATACGTTTTCAGGAGTCTACAACAAATATACGCACGTGTATTCTTATTTTAAGCAAAAAATACTACAATCTTGGACATATATATTTTGCAAAAATAGAAATTTGTGCAATATAACGAAATTTGAACTTGCGTGAAATGCCAAGATTTTCGCAAAACAAAAGCAGCAAGTGAAAAATTTGAAATTGCCCGGTGAGCCTGGGTACTAGGCTGGTCAGAAACGAGAAAATTGCTGACTTTGCAATAAGACCTAAGAACTATCCTAAGTCTTTTGGATAAATCTATGTGATAAATCTCTAGGGACTTCCAGTAGTCATTTTTGGAACTTACTGTTTACTTGTGGTGTTGAAAATTTGACAAAATTTGTAGAATTTGCAAAAGTAAATGTCCAAGATTGTAGTTTTAAGAACTTTTTTACTTAAGATAAGTAATGTTTTACTAGTAAGTACGGTAAGAATTCTTGGGCAAAAAACTCCAAGGTATCAAAATATAAATATTGTTATAATATATTTCCAAAATATTTTTCTACATTATTCATAATGAAATATACAACTTTTTAATTATATTCTAATGTTGATTATAGTATGATACACAGGTTTGTAAGTTTTATTTCAGGGTATGAACGATACATTAAAATATCTACAACATCCTCTTTACATACGTATATCCACATCCATAATATTATATTATCTGCTATTTCGTTTTCATTAACGGTTTACAACTAGCATTTCCTGTTCCTGCCAGACCTGTTCTATATGTTCTTCTTCTCTTTCATTTACAGTAATAATTATAATCAAATTTTGCTACTTTCTTTATCACCAACATTTTAAAAACTTACTTCTTCTATCAATAATAACTATAACACTGCGAAACTGTAACAACAACATATCATATTTTTAAGTTTTTCATAACTGTTCACTTTATTGTTGTTCATTCCTATAATTATAATTAAAAGATAAATTATTTGATATAACTCATTCTAACCAACCTGTAGTAAGTACTTTGTGACAGTGCTCAATGACTAGATACGTAACAAGATAAATCGAATAAAATTTACTTACTGAATTGCTCTTGTACTCTTCATGATTCCATCTGCTACATATTTTTTAACAAGTTTTTAATGTTTTCTGTTACATGTTTTTAAAACCCAATTAAGCATTACAGTATAATCAAAGAAGACTAGTTTGCTTAATCGCAAAATATTTAGTTTAAGGAACTTTCATATTAGGCACATGATGTTTTTCAACGTTAAAATAACGTTGTTTTGACTTGTGCCGGCAGGGTCATATTATTGGATTACTGCTAAAAGCAAGTAAGACCTTTGAACATTTTTTTTTTTTTTTCATACTACGCAAGTTGCATTTTGATCTGAAATACTCACCTTATAAGGAATACTTAAAATGTTTATGCGAGCTGCGTTCAGATATTAATTACGCACTACGAACATATAAGGAATGCTTATTGTTTACACAGATATACGTGAGTTGCGTTCAGATGTTGAATACACAATACAAATATATAACGAATACTTGATGTTTACGCACATTTTCGCAAGTTGCTTTCAGATGTAAAATACGCACAACGAATATATAACGAATACTTGATGTTTACGCACATTTATGCAAGTTGCGTTCAGATGTAAAATACGCACTACGAGTATATAATGAATACTTGATGTTTAAGCACATTTACACAAGCTGTGTTCAGATGTAAAATACGCAATACAAATATATAGCGAATGCTTGATGTTTACGCACATTTAAGCAGGCCTTGCAGCAGTAGATATGACATTGTGCATATTCAGATATTTTCGTATGTTTTCGCATGTTTTCTGAAAATGCGTCTATACAATCTAAACGCAGCGCGGTTTTTTTGCCGAAATATGATAAATATGCAGTGCGTATACCCCGAATATTTGAAATTTCATGCAGTGGCTTTTTTGGAAAAAAACAGAATATTTGAATATATAGGATTGTGTAATATGTAAGATATGATTTTTGCAGGAAGTAGCTAAAGTTGATTAAGCATTATTCTTATTGCTAATCTCTTGTTTAGTTGTCAAGTTATATGTTACATGTTTACAAGATTGATGATTCACTTTTAACATGTAACATGTTAAATTGAATTCAGAAATGACATTTGAACAGCATAAGCAACGCAAATCGTGGGTAAAATACTGGTCTGCATTTCATTTATTTCATATTAAGCTCTATATTGTTATAATCTATTTCAAAGTTTACTTTTTATTAAAGGCAAAAGATATGGAAAGTCAGCTACGGATGCAGATTATGAAGGTATGCTTAAATGAATCACTGTCAAAGAAACTATTCGATAACTGATGTATATTTTACTAGAAAGTTGTAGAACCTCTCCTGTAGACTCTTGAAAATATTATTGAATAAAATTGAAAAACATATCTTCTGTGTAAATATCTGAATATACTAAAATGTTATTTAAATATCTGTTGAAGTTCTCTAACTGCCAGATAAGTATTAATAGATTATAATAGAAAATCAGCATTACTTTCTTCGAATGGACAGTATAATGAGTGGAAATAATTGTCCCTGAAGCTAACATATATTTAATTTATTTATATTATTTCTATGTTTATTTTCAAGTTGCAAGGAGATCTTCAAAGAATGCAAAATTTAGCCAAGCAATCACAGCAGGTTTGTACCCTAATTTACCCTAATTTACAATTAAACTGTAGAAATAGTTTGTATAATCTTGAATTATTCTTAGAGATGTACTATATGTTTCGATTATACTAAAATGAGGTTGTCTGTAAAAATTTATATTTATATCATGTGATGTTTAGGAGAATGAATTTCTTAAAGAACAATTAGAAAGCACATCAAAAGATGATACAGATGCTCATGGTATGGTATTGTTTTATATCAGTAAATATAAATTTCAAAGCAGGTGAAACAGTTGATCTATTTTAGCAAGATAATCCCAAAAAATGGAATGATCTGAATTAGAGAAAACCAGTCTGCTGCTGCTTATTTATGATTGTTTTAAACAACAATCACAGCAATCTTTAATTGTATTTTCGGATTTACCCGATTCCAATAAAAAATTTTCTGGCTTCCAACTAAGTTCACTAGACAAAAAATGTATTTTATCTCTTGGTCATGTTCATTTTACAGTAGAATAAATGATTATTTTCCTGCTTCCTAATACCTTGACCTGTAATTTGGAATTAGCTTCAACGATATGTTTCGGTGCAAGTTGACGATTATGTTTGGGTGCATTTGAATGTTTTTGTAAATATTCGGCTAAAAATGCATCGAAAGAAATCTCTTTTGGGATTTAGTGCTGTAGCACGTTATATTGCAATATTTGAAACTGGTAAAATCACAAATTACTTCAATAAAAGAAAAATATGAAGTTATAATCCACTTATTTTATACTTCCACTTAAATATCGCCGTGAATAAAAACAACAAAACTATTCCAAAGGTATAATCAACAAACTGAACACAATAATAACATTCTATTTTTTGATATGTATCTTATATCGTTTTGCAACAGTAATATAGTTTTCATTACCATAAATATCTATGTTATGGATCATTATTATACAGAATAAGCTAGAGAATTCGTTCAGATAATAAATTTTTTAGTTTCTTCTATCAAAGTTGTAATTGACAAATTTATTTTTGTAGTATTTTTATTTTTATTTTACTTGTTTGTTCTTTTCATTCTTAAAGATGTTCTACATTGCTGTTGTCCAGTCAATTTAATGAATGAAATGGTGTTTTTATTTCAAAGTGACAACCATCTTGAATGTTTGACCAAACAATGGCTGTAAAAAAATAGTTTATATCATTCTTTATCATTGTTATCATGATACGGCGATAGTTATTAAAAACTTTCTACCTGATTGACAAATTTAATATTCGTATGTTGTTTTCTATTTCATTTAGAAAAAGCGAAGTCCGCAGATGAGAAATTTAATAAATTAAGGGTACTTTACGGAAAACTGCGACAAGAGCACATTGATTTACTACGAAAGGTATATACAGCTAGTATTAAGTAAAAACCGCAAATCTTTTAAAATGTAAATTTTTGCATGATAGAACAAACTTAACACTCTTATTTACAAACAATCTAAAATTATCAGAAGTCCCGGTTTAAACTTGGCCTTAAATTATTAGCCATTTTTCAAATTTTGTCAAGTTTTACATATAATATAACAAAATGAAATGTTTAGTATCAGAAACCAATGTATGAAGTCCGTAGAGACTTATCTGTGTGATTTATCTAATGGATTTGAGCTTTAGGAGTGATGATAATTCAGTCTATTCAAAAAGTCTTTCATTTTTCTTGTTAATTAATTTCCAGACTCCCCACGAAAAATTTGAATATTCGGGTTGTTTCTTTCGTTTTTTTGCTATTTTTTATAATTTTTGTGATGATTGAAATTTCTAATTCTTATCCAAATCTTATCCAAATTTTCTTTGTGCCAATCATTTAGGACAAGGAAGTGTAAACAGAGAAGGAATGACAGCTATGAACAATACTATTGTTTAGCTATTCAAATGTTCCACATGCTTCAAAACAGGGCTTGTCAGTGTTACTCGGTCCAGTTTTGTCTGCGCTGAATAACAATTCTAAGTCAGGCATCAAAGGTGATCCTATGATATCTAACCAGAAATATCATGAAATTCTCAGAGTTTTTTTATCACATTTTTTTAGGTTAGGTTAGGTTTTCTTTATTTAAATTTGGTAAAAATTTACATAACATTATATAACATTTTGTAAGGCACAATACACATATTGTACTGGCCTATTTACACCGACATTATATACTAAATTTTTTAAATATATCACAGAAATTATAAATAACGTAGTCAATAAAATTCCAATCTCGATTTTCAAAGGAATGGGAATCAAAAATCAAGCAATGTTCATAGACCGTAGTAACAAACGAAGGTCTATAAATGTAGGCTAGAAAACCTACTCCTGCTAGGAACTCTTTACAAAGCCTATATTATTCACCAAGAGGGTTTTTGGGCTATATATGAGCAGATATGTAGAATGTCGGAAAGTTTTCAGTTGAAAACGAGCAGATATAAGAAAATGTTATTTCTCAAAACTTTGATATTGACGGTTTAGGAGTATAGCTAATGAAATGTTTACAAAATTCTTGTTTTTCGATTTAGCGACTCATGATTGAAGCAGTATATTATATTTCAAAAACCGCGTCCTTTTGAAAGAAATAATAATTATAATTATATCTCAAAGTATGTTATGAAAGGGTATTTCATTCTTGTTCAAACAATGGGTTGAAGATATCTCAAGCAAATAGAGTTTTTACACCTTATTCATTAAAGGTGTTTATTGAAGTCCTTGAGCAGTGTTATTGGTAAACATCTTCTATTGTAATAATATTCTCTTTTGATTAGACTTCTGACACAAAACAGAAAGAAGACGATGCTGAAAAATCTGTTAAGGTATGCTTAATCTGTTAAGGTTAAGGTCTGTTAGATTTAGTGTCCAAGACTTTATACCTCATTTGTATTGAAGAATTTTATTCACAAATATGTTGCTGTTTTTTTTAAATATTCACTCTTACTCTAGATTAGACTTGATCAGTTTGCTTTGAGAAAATGTTTTTCTTTAATATAATGAAAAAATTTTATGATCATAATTCTTTCAGTTGCTCAAACTACTAATTTCTTCTAGCTCATGGAAGAACAGTTACAAAAGGCACAGGATGATTTAAAACAAAAGGTACTACTTTAAGCAATATTTTTTAGAACCTTACCCAGTGGGCAAATACCTGTTCAAAGTCAGAAAAATAACGTTAGAGCAACATTCATTCGAACGTTGCTCTAACGTTATTTTTCTGACTTTGAGCAGGTATTTGCCCACTGGGTATCTCTTCCTCTATTTTTCTTTTTTTTCCACATTGCTCACAACATTAAAGCAAAGGAGAAATTTTTTCTTTAGCTATTATAAAAACCAATATGTGCGGTCATTTTTTGTAATCTTTAACCAAGACTGCTATGTGGGAACTATCAATTTAGTTCAGTGACACTACAAAAATAATATGCTACTAGAGCTAAAACAATATTTTTATTAAATATCCATGTCAAGGAAATGTTTATGAAAAGGTATCTTCTATTTCTATTACAACTATAGGACCTACTTTTCTAAATTCTTCTCAAACTTGCAGGATGCTCTTTCATTGTCATTGTAATAAACGTTATTATGTTTTAGGAGAAGGAGCTTCATGATCTACAAGACAAAAATAAGGAACTTGATGTTATAAATCAGGTTAGTCTATGTAATTATACTGTACAGAAATTAAATACATTTTGAGATTACCTTTTGGCTGGGATTTCTTTGTGGAGCCTAGATTGATTTCATAATTTAGTTGTATTAGAATAATTGTTTTGGAACAATCTCCAAACTATATCTGATGCTTCAACTTTAATGAAGAGCACTGGATAATGAATAACTTTTTTGTTAGCTAACCATATAATGACAGTTAGCCATTTTTTTAGTTTGTTTCAAGGAAACATTATATAGGAACTAAACTTATTTAACTTGCTTTAGAAACTTAAAATCAACTTTGACCAAACTGATGAAGAAAGCAAAAAACAGGTAATATTGGTATTGATAATGTTATGTAGAAAATAATCTTCAGTTAGAATCTCTTGTTTTCTCAACCTTTCTTTTTACTAAACATTTATGATGATACTGAGTAAGAGAGAAAATAAAACAGTGTGAAGTTTTCAATCTGAACCTCAAACATTATTTTAACAATATTCTCCTTATATTATTCAATGTTGACTACTGTTAAAACATTTTTTTCAAATTATAGATAAAAACATTAATGGACGAAATCAGTTCACTACAAAATTCACTCACTGGAGCTGAAAATAAAATGAAGGTTTGTTTATTTATTTGAATTCAGTTATTCTTTCAAAACAATGATGTCATAACTATAGACTTTCTCAATAATGCATTATTCAAACAAAAATGTCAGTTTTGTGTAATATAGTACCAAATGAGATATATTCATGTAGGAAACAACCAAGTTTATTTCCTTTGTTTTTTCCAGAAAAAAGTGTAGAATATTTGTTATGAATTTAGACAATATTTACCAACATAAAACACGTCAATAGCCAAAAATAGTGTAGATATTAACTTCAAGATAAATTTTGTCTTAAAAGGAAGACATGTTGCTAAAAGCGTTTGCCCAGGAAATAATGCCTTAAAATCGTTCTTTCAGGACTATGAAAACGACATTGAAAAACTAAAGAAAGATAGTGAGAGTCAGGTTTGTATTAATGTTTTTTCACAATATAAAAATATGATTTTGAACAAAAGTTAAAAAATCTGCGAAATTTCCTCCCCACAAAATTTTCTTCCGATGAAGTATCATTCAAGTTGCATGAATTCTTCATTGTTCATAATACAGGCTGTTTTCTACAATTTATTACAATAAAATATGGACAACAACAGATTAAATTTGTCCAGAGATAAAAAAATATATAATAATCTCTGTGTTTATAGATTAGGTCATTAAGTGATCAATTGGATAGTTTATTGACAGGAAAAATAACTGAAGAATCTGCTCGTAAGGTAGGTGTCATGTCAAGTCACAATTTCTAATTTCTATTTATTTATCAATTTTTCCTTTAATGATTAGTGGTATTCATATTTCTTGCATCTTGTAGTATTAACCTCAATAATCAAAAGTTAAAAAAACATGCATTACTCTATATTCCCCAATGCAATGCCTAATGAAATAGCAAATAATATTTGTGGAGTGGAGAGTCTTTCTTTCAACAAGTATAAATAACTGTAAATACCAAATTTGTAGGAGAGATTTTCAGCATTGATTCAGTCTGCATAGCCTGAGTCTCTGCTCAATAACCTAATTATTTATTTTAACATTTGATTTTCAATATTCTTGATTAGTTTTTTTAAAGTAGAAAATTTGAGCACGATAATGTTCTGATATGAAAATAATAGTATGTTATTATAAAAAGGTGAACAAAGAAATGGCAGTTCCTGTGTGATTCATATTTTTAAGTCTGCACGTACTGATTTATTTATTTTGTTTTCTAGAGTGCTGAAGATACAATTGGTAAGCTAAGAAAAGATCAGGACAATATGGTGAGTGAAACCACAAGTTTGTCGATTTTATGAACAAATCCTTTTCTCAGTTCTCTCTAGGGGGGGAAGGGGGGGGGGTTTACACGTTTCATCCCGGGATGAAAATGAAAAGTGTTTACACGTGAGATTCATCCCGGGATGAAACTACTTAAATTTCATCCTGGGATGAAAAATACTCAAAATATATTAACTATACTCTATTTA